>VZDJ01000166.1:556288-577982 GCA_008694505.1 Cyanoderma ruficeps
GTCTCAATGTCCAGGTGGAAACAAGTGATGAGTGATGGCCCTCAAGGGTCTATACTGGCAACTATGCCATAAACACCTTCCTTGATGACATAGTGGGATTAAGTACACTCCAGGAAGTTTGCAGACTTCCAAGAAATTGGATTTGATAGAGCAAAGGTATGCCAGACAGAGGGACCCTGACAGGCTTGAGAGGGCGCCTGTGCAGACTTCTTGAAGTTCAACAAGGGCAAGTGCAAAGTCCTGCACCTTGGTCAGTGTAATGCTCAGTATCACTATGGGCTGGGGGATGAATGGACTGGGAGTGGCACTGCCCAGAATGACTTGGGAATGTTGATGGATGAAAATGTGGACGTGACCCAGCCATGAGCACTCCCAGCCCGCAAAGACAAATGTGTCCTGGGTTGCATCCAAAGCAGCGTGGGCAGCAGGGGAGGGAGGGGACTCTGCCCCTCTGCTCTACTCTGGTGAAACCCTGCCTGGAACCCTGCATCCAGCTCTGAGGTCCCAGCACAGGAAGGACATGGAACTGCTAGTGCAGGTCCAGAAGAGGACCATGTAAATGATCCTCCATGATCCATGAATGACCAAAGAGCTGAAACATCTTCTCTATGAAGGAAGATTGAGAAAACTAAATTTTTTGGCCTAGAGAAGAGAGCACTCCAGGAGGCCTTATTGTAGCCTTCCAATATTTTAAAAGGAGTCTGTATGAAAGACAGAGACATATTTTCTAAGTTCCTTAGAAACAGGAAATGGGGCAAGAGTTTTAAATGGAAAGAGACTTGAAGGTATTTGAGTAGACTTAGTATAAGGAAGATATTTTGTACATGAGAGTGGTAAACAGTGGCACAAGTTGTCCAGAGAAGTTGTGGATACCCAATCCATGAAAGTATTGAAAGTCAGACTGGATGGGAATTTGATCCAGTGTAGGATGTCCATGATCATGGCAGATGAGTTGGACTATATGATCTTGGAAATTGAATCCCTTCCAAGACAAAACAATCTTTGGTTCAGCTTTCTGTTCAGAAGGTAATTATCTTCTTCAGCTATACAAAGAAAGTGCTAGATTAGAGGTTTTGAGTGCTTTTTCCAGCAGTCTATATGTGTTATCTTCAGAAAACTTGTTTAATTTACTCTTGTTTAAAAAAATTAAAAATTTAAAAATCCTTTCTGTCTTAACCATTATGGTCTAGTAAATTTCTTATTATTAGAGAGGAAAAAGGAAAAAAAAAAAGTCCTGAATGTGAAAGTCCATTCCACCAACCTCTTAGTAACAACCAGAACTATTTCATGGCCAAATATCACTGGATATTGATAATCACATGACAAACCTGAATATACAAGTAAAATCAGATCCCTAAAGTTTTCAGAGTGAAATTGCATCTGAAAGGTAAGTCTCTGTGCCCTAAGCTACACTTCATTTATTAGCAAGACAGTCTAAAATGATGCTTTGCAAAGTGACAGGAAATGGCTGAAATCCTCCCTCCTCTGATCCCCTGAGGGAAACAGCCACCTTGGCTGCCATACAGAGTTACTGGAATTGCACAGCAGTGCTGCAAAGAAATCACTTGTGCTTGCATGCACAGACATGAGATCCTCAGGCCAAAACACCCTTCTACACCTCTGCCCTGGCTCTCACAAGGGGCTCCTGCTTACTGAGATGCTCAGTTTTTGAACAGAGCTACTGAGCACCCTATAAAGCTACTGAAACAGCTAAATATTTCAATAATGCTAACCCACTTATTTAGACCTCCCTGCCTGAGAGATTATACACTGGGTTGTTGAAGCAAAGATCCTGCTCCATTTCATTTTCCTGATAGGTTCTTCAACCTAGATACAAATTGTACTTAATAAATTCCAGTAATAACCAGTTACAGAAATTCTCTCTTCTGTGGAAAATATTTCCTTTGGAGCTCCCATATTTTTTCCAGGATGTTTCCTTGGTTGTCCCTATTTGTCTGAGAGGCAGTGCTTATTTATTCCTATCGACACTGTCTTTACAAATAAAAGTCTCCCACATTCTTGCAAATGTCTTTTTGTCAAGTGAAAGAGATGCAGTCTTCGTATGGAACCCCAGTGTATCTGATCCACTTATAAAACTAGTTCCTTTTTAAGATTAGTAGCCAGAATTTAATGAATGCTTAAACTTTGGAGTATCATATTTATTATTTTTCCTACTATTACTTACACATATTAATAACAAAATATATTAATAGCAATAAAGAAAACTCAAGAAAGGGAACATAATAATTCTCCCTTTGCAAAACTCTGATAGGAGCTAAGACATGCTTTTATCCAGGCTAACTAATGCATGTTAATAACTTGAAACAAACAAACAAACAATCAGGAGAAAGCTCATTTCATCTGATTGTGATAAAAATTTGCTCATACAAAGGAGTTTTGGTTCTATTTCTAATAAAAAAGGATTCAGCGATACAGATATTTTATGAATTCATTTTTGTTTTCACCAAATGGTTCCATCAGGTACAAATTAAATAATGTCAAAGAAATTGTAATATAAGTCCTCTTTTCAACTATAAATTTTCTTTTCTGTGTTTACAGTCTCCTGCAGTTTTATTTCTGGAACTAAATATGCTTGAAACAAAGCATTTTTCTAGAGATTAATTTTTTAACCATGATCTATTTAATTTGGCTTTAACCAAGTACATGTTGAACAATTCTTTCTTTCTGAAAACTTTGAAAGCTTTCATTTGGAAACATTTATTGCTAAGTTTCATTTTTATGGTGCCTAAAAGGAATAAATGTGACACCTTCAGATGGTTTTATGGTGGGTCAGTTATTGCATACTTAATTTGGCTAATACTAGTCACAAAAGAATGAATTCCTGTAGTAAAAAAAGAGAATTTTTCTCCAATATTGGTGTTTCAAAGTTCTTCACCAATCTCTGCCTTTACTCATGCTCTGTCTGTTCACACAGCCTCTAAGACAACAAGCAAAAAAAGACCCAAAACAAAACAAACCCCAAAGAAATAAACACNTTCTGCCCCCCCAACTTAACTAAACTCCAATGTTTAAGGTCTATCTTTTAAGGTCTATCTACACAATTGGTCCTGTCTGCAGATTTTGTGACGCTTCTCGAACATAAAGAAAGGTATCACATAATCTATAGTGGTAATATGATTTCAACTACAAGTATGGCAATTGTGTTATGGTCTTTCTGAATATTTAAACAAAACAATGCATTTAACGAAGGTCAATGGCCAAAGAAGAAGCACCTTCTACTATTACCTGGGAGAAGAAGGGGAGGAAAACCACTGCAAAGAGAGCAATTAGTTCTTTGTACCTTACGGCACTGTGCAGAACTGCCTTAACAAGTCCACCAGAGGTTCCCTAGTTAGACAGAAGTGTGGGTGATACCTAACTAAAGATTTACCTCAAAATACTTTCAGAGTCTCTTGAATTTTTTAAAGATCTCTTTTGAATGATTTTGTTTACCATTTAGATAAATGATGTACTACTAATAATTTATTACTATTGTAGTAAATGCTCTTTAAAAAGTGTGCATCAGGGATAGAAGAATTGCTGAAAAATATATAAAATAATGGGTGGTTTTTTTAACCCATGGAGGACTGTCATCTCAAAACAGAATACGTTTTTTATCACTTTTCATATATACAAAAATTATAGTTTAAACAGAAGTATACAGACTAAAACTCTGTAGGACACTATATCCTCAGTGGTGTTTCTATTTACCAAACAGGACACAGTTAGAAGACTCCTAAAAGCTCTACACTTATCTAGTCCTCTGTATCCTTTAAAGGCTACAAAAATATAAAGGTTTTACTTTTCAGAGTCTTGATTTCAACTGAAAATAAATCTTGTATCTATGGGATGAAATAATGTAACCAGACACATTTTAGCAAACAAAACTACTCAGGTAATTTTATGGCATTTTCTTTTTTTTAACATTATTTTTGTATGCACTTGATATCTGAGAACCATCTCAAAAAGAAAGGATAAATTATTTAAAAACATTAAATATATTCAAAAGTACAATGTGCTTACTTTGAAGGACCCCAGTAAAAGAGTGCCTTCAAAGGTAAAAATATATAAGTACTTTCTAACAGGTATGAATTCTAAATTCATTGCTCTGCCAAATATGTATTTCAGAAATTACAAAAATGCCCTTTTTATTCTAGTAGTATTTCCCTATTGAGTATACTGAAGTATCACAATGCTAATTTGAAAGTGGAGATAAAAATCCCAGCATTTTAACCAGAACTATATCATTAGAAGATTATGTGAGGTAAGTATGGTACTTGTACTTTAATTGAAGGAGGACACTAGGTACTGTAGTAAAGACAGAATTTATACTAATGTCAGCTTAACTATTTATGTGGGTTTTCCTCTGAAGTATATAGCTTTTTCCTTTATGCAGCGGCCTCTAGAAAAAAGCAGCATCTGGTTGAAAAGGAAAAAATCTTCCTCTGTTCAGTGAAACTGCACTTTCAATTTTCCTTTTCAGTCTTCAGACAAGACTCACACCAGTCTCTACGGACAGTTGTTTTTTGGAACTGGTGCTCACATTTGGCTGTCACTTGTTTGCTTACAGGTACAAGCCCAATCTTCCATGAGTGCCTCCAAGGTTAGTTGGAGAGGTGCACAAGTACAAGGCAATGCAGTCACTCCAGCCAGACCCCAACAGGGCAGACACAGCTCTAGGAGAGAGTCCTTCAGGGTCTGCAACTTTATTCACAGCTGCTTTGAAATTAAGCTGATACATTCATTGCTGAAGACATAAAAAACTGGTGATTTAGAGCTTGCAGTACCCAATGCTGGTCTCAGCCACTCTCAAAGAAATCTTGGTTGTGTTCGAAGATTCACATAATCCTGGAGTGACAGCATTGAAATGCTTGTTATTTATGTAACTAAAGGGAAAGAAATGAGAGATGGAATGTGACAGCCTTCACAGCATCTCACTAACTGACAGACATACAGACTATTACAGAAATTGTCTGTGCACTGAGGGAAAAATGAACTTAAGGCAAAAACTGGAATTCAAACAGCAGGGGAACATCCCAGAACCTGGTCAGTTCATAAAGGAAGAAAAAACCTTTTCTGACTACCAAACCCTGTGTTTTATTTAGTGAACTAGAATCTCCAATCCAATGCCACTGTAAATCTTCTACCCTTCAATTACTATTTTACTTAAACTGAGTGAGCTGCCTATTTAGTGACCCAGAAAATGTGTCTTTCTCCACAGGATGCAGTTCTGCTAACCATTATCCATCTACCTGCTGCTGCACACAAAATACACATTTTGCTAACAACAGCAACTATTTTATTTTGTTTCTGCACATTGCATATCATCTTTATAAAATTAATTCCCTTAAACATGCTCAGCAGAGTTGAGGAACTCTATAATATGGTTAAATGAAGCTAGAATATTATCACACCACATGACCTACAGCTTAAAAAGTGTAAGCTCTTCACACCCAAAGTATGGGGTAGCATTCACAGCTGTACAGTTTAAATAATGTGAAGGAATTTTGCAGAGTTAGAATCAGAATCTTAATACAAATGGATCAGGTGCATTAATCAGAATGTTTCCACTCGAAGTTCAAAAGTTATGTTTTCCTCTGAGAGATTTACTTTTCTCTTCAGGTTTATCAACTTGTCATCTTGATCAATTTTGCCAAAATTGACTCTCACTAGAACGCCACTGGCATTTCTTTTATACTACAACTTAATTCCACATTTCTTCTAAATCTGGTCTTCTGTCTATTACCCTCATTTAAAAAATTCTGATCACTTTCACCTTCACCAACATAATTTTAGGATGCTATGCAGCTTTTTTAGCCTCTGCACCTAGATGTGTTGAAAGTATTTTTTTTCCTAGGGTTATCCTAGCATAAAAGGTATGTGACTTAATTTTTTTTTTTTTGCCTGTTCTGCATCATTTTATCATTGCATTGCACAAATGCAAGATTTTTCACAGGGGCATATAGTGCTAGAACAAGAGGTAATGTCTTTAATCTCAAAGAAGGGAGGTTTAGATTTGATTTTAAGAAGAATTTCTTTACTCTGAGGGTAGTAAAACAGTGGGAAAGTTTGACCTGAGAAACTGTGGATGCCTCATCCCTGGAATTATGCAAGGCCAGGTTGGATGGGGTTTTGAGCAACCTGATCGAGTAAGTGGCATCCCTGCTCACAGGATTGGAACTAGAGGGTTTTTCAAATCCTCTCCAACAAAACCATTCTATGATTCTATGCTGATTCTCTGATTATAGTGTATGTTATGGGTCCAGCTGCTATTTCAAACATAGATTCTTTGAGTTTTTTTGATTGAAGTTATAGATACCACAGTTCTGTTTTTATCAAAAGCAGCTCTAATTCACAAGCACTCAATTGCCCAGTTATTAAGATTTACTCTTCTTTAAAGGGTGGTTCATGAAAAAGTGGGAAAGAAGGACACTGTAAATAGCATACAAAGTAGTTAGACAGATAAATCTGGATATGATCAATTGTGATATTTTGAGATGCAATGAGGAAACTCCATCACTAAAAATAAATATTTCCTAAAAATAAGAGTGGTTTTCAAACTAGAGGAGACAAATGAAGCAAAAGAAATATTAGGCAATGCATAAGATAAGCACAATTTTAGAAGTACCTGACCATACCAGTAACTTCAGTGTCTCAGTATGTGAGTACTACCCAGGAAGTCTGGTGGTGACAAGTCATTGAGGATTGAGTCAGGATGGAGTCATCTGACTTGTCTTAAATTATGATTCTGAAAGAAAACATTCAGTGCAAATGCCATAATTAAGAAAAAACATAGCACCGAATATTTGAAAAGTATGTTGTGAGCCATAGGGAAACACACAGGCATGAGACGTTTACATAATGCTAGGATTTGTGTCCTCAATTTCCTTCACTTTATATCATTGTATGTCTACAAGATTTTTTTCATGAAAATAAATGGGTTTTGTGCCTTTAGTTTAAGTTTGATCTTGGTTTTGGTGAAGTTTTATTTGTTTGGGGGTGTTGTTTTTTGTTTGTGGGGCGTTGTTTTGTGGGTTTTTTTGTTTTGTTTATTTTGTTTTGGTTTTTTTCCTCTCTCTTCATAACATTTGTTAAATAATTACTGATTTGATAGCATAGTGTAGGCAATCCTAATATTTCATGACTGAAATTAATAGATGTGGTTTTGGTTCCTGGATACCATGTGAAGGATGTTACTGCATACAACAAGCTTCCCCTGAATTTTGATATCTGGGTTTTTTTTTCTAGGCAGAGCAAAATTAAAGAATACATCATATTAACAAAAAAATCATAAAGATCTTCACTCTGAAAATGTCCAAATGAATAAATGTGTCAACTTCTATAAAGTTATTAATCAAAAATATTTCAAAATATTTCTTCCATGAGCTTCAATATAGAGTCAGCACAATTTCCAAAACAGATCTAAGGGCTATCATAATTTCTTGTTAATGAATATAACTTCAGAGAGAACATGAATTACATTAGTTTAGGATATGACCTTTAATTTTCATGACAAATTTGACTTTAATGAAAATGGCGAATTTTTATATATGCATGAATACTGCAGAAATAGCATTCTTTCTCCCATAAGGAGGAGTCTTTTATTCTGAAAGGCATCACTGTTGTAATCATAGAATCGTAGAAAGACTTCAGTTGGAAAGGTCCTTAAAGATCACCCCATTCCAAAACCTCAGTGTCCAAAGGAGAACTAAAATAACACAGTTCTTGCTTTACTCCCATTTCTTTATTCACCCCATCTTCCAAATGAACCTTTATGAACCTTTATGTCCAAGAGAGGTGCTGATCTTCTAGGCTAACAAGACATCAAGGAAATGAAATGGTGACTGCTTTCAGCTTAATGTAAACGATTATTTTTAGAGTGAAGGCATTTAAATAAATGGTATGAGAGCTCTCTTTTCCTTGGAATCTTTAATTTAAATTTGTTCTGATTTTGTGCAATTGTTTCCAAATTATTTTTTCCCATTAGAGTGCCAAATTTTGTAGAGAAATGATTGCAGACAGATTTCAAATGTATACTTACATTTGCACAGGCAGAAACAGCTTGATGTGTGGAAAAAAAACAATTTTGCACTGATTTTTCTGCATATTTTCTAGACTGAGTTCAAATAATAGCCTTCAAGCAGTGTCAGTATGCTTCAGAGACACAATACCAGATTCAGCACAGGGACTCTACCTAAACAAATTAGCAAATGCAAGAATAATCTTGACAAAATCTTGATGACCCTCTCTGAAATTTGAAGATACTCTTTTTCTTAGCCATCTCTTTATATATAAAGAAAGGAAGATGATGCTTCTTTACCTCCAAATCTTCATTAAAATACTTATATTTTACTGAAATTATATATTTTTTATTATTCAATATTCACTCCTTGTCCATCATGCTTTTAAGCTTGAAAATGTGGTGACATTAGAATTTTCTGTTTTAATATTTACAGTGACAATACTTCCAAAGGACTATTGCAGAAAATACCATTTTCTACAGTTTGAATACCCTTAACTCCTTTTCCATGTTCCAGAGAGGCCAAGAGCTTTGCTGTGTGGCCTCTCTCCTAAAGTGCTTTCTCCAGACATGTCACACTGCATTATGTGAAAGTTCTATTGACCTACATCTGTTCCCCTCCACACAGCTGGGGCAACTATTCTTCCTTGCATACTCAAGGGCTTTCTAATAGATTTGAGGCAAGGCTTTCCCAGGCAGCTGGCAGAGCTCCTCACAGTCCCTCACTTTTCAGCATCCTGTAGTTTTGGATTTCAGGCCTGAGGTCTCCCGTTATTAGACATTCCCTGGCAAAGAGTCCACAGCACATGACTAAAATGAGGGATAAGGCAGTGGCCTTCATGATTAGATTTAAAGGTGTAGTGAGTCTGATTTTCTAATCTGATTTTATTCACAATGATGCAGTAAACAAGGATGAAATAAAGCTCTGAAACTTGTTTTTCAATATTGAGACCTAATGTTCATGCCAAAAGCTTCTATGAATCCCTAGTAGTACTGAAAATCATGTACCAGAAACCACAGCTACATTAAAAATAGAAACTATGTAAAAAAAAAAAGGTGTCAAACTGTGGCCAGATATATAGTTATTAAAAATCTGTATAGCAGTAGGCTGTCGCTATACAACAGATTTTTTTTAATCACAGAATCACAGGATGGCTTAGGTTGGAAAGGACATTAAAGATTATCAGGGTTATGGTTTGGTTTGGTATTGCTTTTGCCAGTGAGGAACTGAAGACCACTTTTAGGCATGCAAATTTTTCTCCCAATATAAAAATAAACCAACCCACTCGGTTCAGTTTTGGCGAGTTATATATATTATCTTGCTAAAGTCTCATTTTACCTTTTACTTTAGCTCTGGTGTCACCCTTGTATTGACAGTAATAGTATATAAAGTTATTGCTTTTTTTTCCTGCTCATATACTTTCTGATTAATGAAATGCAGCACAGTATTTTACTATGATGAGCTCTCATTTCAAAATTCCATGTGAAAGATTGGGCTACAATGATAAAAATGAAACCAGAAAGATTTAAGGATGCACTGTAGGACTGTGAGTAAGGCATGAAGGAAAGTCAGAAAGGACTGAATTAACTGTTTCAACCAAGATACACAATCTAAAATGGTGGATTGCTTAAGACAGAAAATGGAAGCATATTGACATTGCTACTAAAAAGTGACAGTAGATCTAGCTTTCCTTAAGGTGCCTTTAGCTTCTGCAAAACATAGGAAGTGTGTTCAGAGTAGCTGAATAACAAAGATTTGCTACATTTCCAGGCATAAAGAAAACAACTTTTTTTATTTGTGGATTTTAACTTTACTTTTTCCAGTAGATTGCTTCTCTAAGAAACAATTGTTCAGCTCTGCTTGACTTTTCTAAAAGAAAGAAACATGAGGCTAAGTTTCTATTTTCCAACCAGCAATGCTAGTACCCCGCAAATGTAGACATCACTTGATGTTTGGAGAGACCAGGGAAGAAACTGGAATGTCTTCCCTGGATGAACCACATGTCTCCCCAAAGAAAGGGCTTGTTTGCTGTATATCAATTTTGAACATCTGTCAATTATATTGGAATGTGGGTGCCTAAAATCATAGGCAATAGCCTAAAGCATATTTCTGACTCTCATCTAGAAAATCAGGACTTGGTAAACTTAAGGACTCCCAAAAAATCCTAACACTTATTTAAAGTCCAAGTGTAATTTGGACTATAATTCCACATATAACTCAAAGTATGAAGATGACTGCATACATAACAGCACAAGATGACACCGCAAAAAACTTAAATGGATTGTTTTAATTTTAACAGTTTCAAGAATCAGCAGGTCTTGCATCTCCAGTGAAAGCAAAGATGACTAAGTTACTCTAAGTGAATTTTTTTGGCATGTATTTTGAATTTAGAAGAAGCCTGAAATTCATAAGAGAAAGGGTCAGAACTCAGTGAATATCAAACCCCTTCTGGCTGTATAATCTGACTGTCTGAAGTCACCTGTTACTTTTGAAGGTACTAGATTGAATTGTCAGAGATTATTTGAGCATATGGATTAAAATAATTTTTTTTAAACCTGAGAAGATTTTCTCTTTTTATTCACATAGCAGCATGAATAAGACAGCATATTTCTAGTAACTTCAGCACAACAAGGTATTCAATTTTTTCTTTCCGGTTGTAGAATAGCAACTTCTGGTCTCAAAAGCAAAGCATTGTGATAATTTTTGCTTATTTTTTCAGGCGTGCAGGTCTGGTAACACTGAGGACTGTGAGAAACCTTAACTAATTTTATCACCCAATTCCTGGATAAGTACTTTTAATAACCTAGATTTTTAGGTTAAAGAGCAGGGAAACAAAAGAAAATAAAATAAAACCAAAACAGAAGAACACCACAACCATCCAGACCCTTTTGTGTTCTCCTCTATGAGTGTTCAAGAGACATATATTTTCCTCAATATATAGGCATTAATCCATAAAATTCAGTGCATTTACTCAAAAAATGGAGAAATTTAAGTATTAGAAATATCACCCAATATAGAAGACTATGGAACTGATAGCAAATTATTTCTATACAAATACTGTACTGATGCAAAATTTAGCTACATAATATAAAAATTATCTGTCACCCTGCAAGGATGAAATTGAGGGTTGGAAGGAAAAATCAGTTGTTACACTAGTGTTGGCCACCTAGCGAAGGAAACTAAGTTAATCTGCCTGCAAAAACACAGCATCAACAACAGCTATGTTTAGATAGCACCACCTCTCATCTAATTTCACTTTATTTGAAATGTTCCAGGCACAAAAATAAATGTATAATATTTACTCCATGAAAATTTTCAGTTTATCAAATAGTGTTCTATTTTGAAAAGAAGTACATATGTATTAACATGCATGTATGAAATAACCTTGTTTTTCCCCTTCTTTTTTTCTTAAATAGAAAGAGTCATTACATCTATTGGCATATAATGCTTTACAGCAGCACTTAGTATAATCTAGGTCAATAAAGACAGAAACATCCTTGAGATGCCTAAATCCTACTCAGGGAGGATTTTAATATCATATGGGAAGTATAGAGAAAACTTTCACAGCCTCATTTTATGGAAATTCACAGATGTTATGCACTGTGGATCCCAAATTCACAAGAACGTTAGGAAAACAAGCTGAATAGGCAGTAATGAATCTTTTCAGATGGATGAAAACAAAAGACAGAATGAAAGACAAATTACTTCCAATAGTTCCTCAAAACTTTTTTAAAAATAGCATTTCAAATTACCACTAAACTTACACTTTCGTTTGATTAAAAACATCTCATTACCCCATACAAGCTCCTCATCATAAAGATATATTAGTCTATTCTTACTAGCAGTGACTTATTGCTAACTTCAAATTGAATATTGGTGTTTTGCTATTGAAATACCAATAACAAAATTGCACATAAGTCATTAGAATCAATGGTACCTTCAGATTTAATTACACATACAGTCAAAGGAAGCCCAGTAAGTCAGAAGTGGTTATTGTGCATAAAAGGTCATAATAGTATTTTGGAAGAAAATTAAATACTCTTTGTCATTTACTTTTAAAAACAATATATTATTTTTTGTGATTTCTATCCTACATAAGCTACAAAATTATCATATGTGATGCAGAAAGAGCATCTTAAACCTGCTGCTATGTCACCTATAGATGATTTGGAAATTCTACTCATCATTTTCTCTTTCAGTTCTTTCGCTGTCATTCATCCAAATATATCCCAATTCTGCAAGTGTTTAAGTACATTCTTAAATTTCCATTAAACGCAATGCAACATAATCATTGAAATTGTGATTAAAGCCTTGTAAAATTATAGCTTTAGCCATCAGACTTCTGGCTGCTAGTGTTTTTCCCATTTCTGCTGGCTTTGCAAACTCAAGATAGAGGTAACTTAAGTACCACAGCATGATGTTTGAGGAATTGCAACAGCACCACTTTGAAATGTAGTACCACCCACTCTTTTCTGACAAATATGATTGTAAAATGCCTAAGTATCTGCATGGAAAATGGTTGTATCTGGCCTCTTTCTAAAAATTGGAAATTTTCTGCTATTTCTGGTTGTTAAAAGACTGGCCAGCCACTTTTTTTGTTTGTTTGTTTTTGGTTTTGGGGTTTTTTTTGTTTGTTTGTTTTGTTTTGTTTCTTTGTTTTTAAATTTTTTGCAAATGTCTTCCATGCTCAGAAGGAGCCCTGGAAGTAATGCTGGTATTTTTCTTTTTATAATCACCACCCACCATCTCATAGCAGAGTTTCACTCAAGCAAAGACTGAGTCACTTTTTCTCCTCTCCCTTCTTAAGAAATACAGTATGTTAAAATGCACAGCCTTGGGGATCAGCTTGTTAACCAAACGCTGAAGTATAGAATACTCACTCCCCCATTCCAGGTGCTGGGAAAGCTGCTGATTTGATTTTTCAAAAAAGCCCGATTTTCCACCTTGAACATACAAGTGCTCCTAGTGGCACTTCTATCAAGAGGAGGCAATTCTTTTCCCCAGCACAAATTTGGAGTGGCTTTTGCATAGCTTGTTGTTGAATTCTTTGCCACATATAAGAGGACATAGATTGAAACTTCCTTTCACCATGTCTAAAAGAGCAAAAATGGCCATTTTAATGGCAAAAAGACTAGAGAGGAAAGTTCTGTCCTAAAGACAATAAAGACAACTTCAAAGATAAAATTCAGGGATGGGACAAGAAAACTGTCGAAGTAGTAATATTAAGCCTAGACTCTTAACAAAAGCTGAGGAAGGTATTCAGGTTAATATTTTCTTGGTATCATAATTTTTCTGGTAGAACCATCAGCCTTCTACACTAATTAATTAAAATAAAATCATGATGACAAAATAAGCCATTTTCCCTGAGGTATTCTGAACTCTAGAAAACTAGATTTTCCAAATATATAACATGATTATCTTTCAGATATCATTATTAAAAGCTATGTTTAAGGGCAGGAATTAAAATATCTTGTTTTAAAAACTACATAGCAATGAAAATTCCAAAGGCCAAGGGTCTCAAGAATACCCTTCAGTCTTCCTTCTAATAAAATCACAAATAAGCACAGCATCGCCAATAAACAAAGAATAGAAAGAATACATATTTACATAATAAATGCATTCACATTCATCTGATTTTTTTTTCACTTAGATTGTTGGAAATATTGTAGAAATAACCCAGTAACTCAAAAATAACTTAGATCTTGCCATACATTTTCTTTCTTCCTGAGAGTGAGGCTTATTTGTTAATAATTCCAAAGGAACTAATTGCATTTATTTTAAGTTGTAAGAACATGCTAATACAATTCCCTGCTAAAAGTGTAGATGAAACACTAAGCAAGGATATTTACTTTAAAACCTAGCGGTACTATAGAGTCATTTTAGACATTTGAAATTTTAGTAGCATACAATTGCAGTCAATTAAAATGGAACATTTACCTTGCAAACCAGCTTCCATAGATGCAAGCAGGAAAGACAAAAGAGTTTTCTGCCAAGTTTTCCAGCTCCACTGCCTGCTTAATGAAAAAAAAAATAAAAAGAGAAAATTTATTTAGTCATCAGTTGTATTGAGCTTTTTGAAATGGTGATATTTTCAATGAAAATGCCTTGAGATGTTTTCGAATGATATTTAGCTCCTGTCCAAAAAGGAATAGAAGATTGTCAGAGCCATAAATGTGTCTGCTAAGGTAAACAGGGTTAGAGGCAATTTAAACCTCCTAATAACCCCAAAAAATAGCATGCATTCCCTGGCACTCAAGGAAAGCAGGCAACTGCATTGCCTATGGTAGGACAGAGAAACATTTACCATAGGATCTGAAGGCAAAACTGACAAAGCATTAAACCTGAATGGAGACAAAGAAAAAAATCACTTCAACAGTAGCATTAACTGTTTTTCTCTGCTGGTGATAGAACTTGGCACCTCCATAGATTTCTACATCCATGTCTGCAACTCTACCGTAAGAAAGGAAGGTTTTAGAATGTCTTCCCATATTGAATTAAAATATGAACTTTCCATTTATTTTGACAGGACAGATGAAGAAACACCTGCCTTACACTTTGAAGGTTGAGAAGTTAAGAAAATTTCTGAATCACATATGTGTCACAGCCAGAATATGCCTGAAAGAACCACAAATTGTTTGGTAAGGAAGAACTACACTGACATCAAAGACTAATAATGACTACACCAATACCAAAGACTAATAATGACTGTGCTATTTCAAAATTAATGAAAAATGCGATAAACTCTTTTGATCAACATGTCCCACACAAGCTTTTTGGAAAAACCAACCAAAATAACAGAATTTTTATACCGCCATATACAAATTACTTCTCCACAACCTTTCCCAATGCCTGAAAAAGTTGACCCTATGTGTCTACATAAAATACATTGTGATCTGATTGAGATTATTCTGTAAACTGAAAAAAGTCATATGAAAATGAAATAAGAGTATTATTTAAAAGATTCTTAGGATATAATATAAATATTCAGCAGTTACAAGAAATATTTGATATCAGAAGTAAAGGCAAACTTCATGATAAAATATAATATTTTATCTAACTCTCATTCAACCAGCTCATTTTGTGGTATACAAATATGTGAGTTAATTCAATCATTTTATTTTAGTTTGTGCTTTATGGTTTATAATGTACAAGGTAAATGGACTAATAGCTGAACTGCAGAGTACATGCGTAACACAAGGAATTTATGCAATTTGCAGAAGCAGTTTTGAAAGGCAGCAATGAGCTGTCAGGACTCCAGGGTCTGGTACTGTCTCCACTAAACACAAATATTTTCCTAGAGAAGAAGTTGGGTTGCATATCCACCGATGTTGTAGTTTTGGCATGACATTTGCATCAATACTCTATTATCTCCCTAGGAGATCATTTCCAGACAAAATGGAAAATTTATTTAAACTCACAGCACTGGTTTTTTTTTCAGGTTTTCTCTTCCTAGAGAATTGTAACTATTGATTTTGCGTTTTGTTTTTTTTTTTTTCTCTTGAATTCTTCTCACAATTAACACACAATGGAATGGAATTAGAAGGAAAAAACAGAAACCCCAAAATAACTGAAAAAAACCCCAAACATCACCACAAATAAGCCAAATCATCATGTCTCTAAGGTTTTTATTTTGTTTTTGCCGAAGCCAAGGGGAAATATTTTAAGTACTGAAGTGGTTTCCCTTCACCTTTGGTTGGACACACAACAAACCTAAAATAAGGGTGAGCATAAGCCTTTGGAGGCTGAAAGAATTAAACTCTGAACGCTGCTTTATATTCTAACTAACCTTCAAAGGATATGTAAATATCAGATCTAAGCAGGAAGAAATGGATGCTCAGGAAGTTCCGCCCAAATATGAGGAAGAACTTTTTTCCTGTGTGTGTGACCGAGCACTGGAACAGGTTGTCCAGAGAGGGTGTGGAGTCTCTCCCACTGGAGATATTCAAAAAACTGTCTTGATGAAATCCTGTGCCATGTGCTCTGTGATTACCCTGCTTGAGCAGGAACATTGGATCTGATGGCCCACTGTGGGCCCTTCCACCCTGAACCATTCCAGGATTCTGTGATTTCTCTCCTCGCCAAAATGTAGCAGCAAAATGGAGTATCAACATCAAAATCTCCTCCATTAGAGAAAGTCAAGGGTCAAACTCCTAAATGTTGATCTCCATCTCATTACTTCATTATTTCTGAGGGTAAAATTCAAGAGGTAGGAGAGGACTAGAGGGTTTCTGGTATTAAGACCTCATTGGGAATTCAGCAAGATCAATACAAGAGGCTATCAGAGAAGGTAAATTTTTCTGTGGCAAGAAATAGTCCCTTCAGAGATGAGTGATTATCTAATGGGTGAGACACAGAGGAACTAGTCAGTTTCCCCAGCTGCAGGATATCTCTGATATCTCACCTTAAAACAAGCCGCCCTTGGCCCCATGCTGCTCTTTGTGTAGTACAGAGTTGATGCTGGGGAAACACACAAGCTTACTAACCAGCTGTGGAAATGGAACGGGATAGTCAGTGCCAGTGCATGTACACATGAGAAAAAAAGGCAATCACCTTGGATTAAAAAGTATTGTGTACTCCTCAGAGATAAGATTTGGGAATCCTAAAGATCTGGTTTATGAGGGCATCAGCTTAGTTGTCAACAAAAACCTTAAATATAAGAATAATTGTGAATGGAAGAGATAAAGAGTCGAAAATACTGATAGATAAATAAGAGGGAGGGGCTACCACAATTTTCTACAAAATCTTTAGTGGGACTTTAGATGGTGTTTTATAATACCTATCAGAATAAAAAGTCCAAAATAATGCATTTCATTCACGGACTGTGCATGAAAAACACAGAATGTTTTGCCCCAGATGCTGATTAGCCTAGATTTTTGAAGGAAAAATTATCTGCAGGAATTCCCCTCTGGTAACTCTGGAATATTTTACCTAAATTTGTCTATTGCAACAACGCATGTGCAGCCTTAATTAAGATGTTGCTTTAAGGAAGAGAAAAACTGTCACTAAAATCACAGTGAGAATATAATATCAAAATCAGCAGTTATCAGAACTAGAAACCATTAAAGCGTACTACACAGGGACAGACTGGAAATATTAAAAAATTCATTGGATTTTTTGGAGCCATATGCCACATATGTGAAATGTACTTAGACAGCCTTGTCCTAAGATCAGACAATAAGTATGAGCATCATGGAAATAATTAATGTGATCTGCATTGACCTACATTGAAAAAATTAAATGCCACAGAGCTAAATGTTTAAACAAAAGCAAAAAAATTGACTGCATAAACTGCAGAAAAAGAAATACGTCAGATTTACAGAAGCATGATCTACATCAGAAGAAAGCAGATCCTTCAGATCTGTATCTTGAAAATATAATTAACTAATTTTATATATAAATTGGAGTAGGGTTTCAAAAATAAAATAAATAATTTTTTTCTACAAAAGAATTTTGTAAGGGTAGGGGCCCTATTTTTTTTTTTTTTAGATTAAATCAGCGTTCAGGATTTTTTACAGAATTCCAAAGAGCTGCTACCCAACATGCACAGAGAAAAGGAAAAGCTATTTTTTAAGTCTGTCCTAGTTCAAAGCATTGCCTTATAATGTATGTTTCTTGTCAAGTATTAATGATTTGAAGATAAAAAAATTTCACTTAATACAGGCAATGGTTTTCTTGTTTCGTTGGTTGTTTTCTTTCCTTTATTTTGTTCTATTTTTAGGATTTTGTTTCATTTTGATTTGGTTTGATTTTTTTTAAAAAAAATCAATGCATGTTTTAGATTCTTACGTACATATTAACCTTAGAGGTTTTTTTTTTTAAATCTAAATGAACTAGCTAAAAAAAAAGGTGAACCATGTAAGACACAGATATCACACTTTCTCTGAAAGAGGATCTTAGAGACTTGGTATTGAAGAAATTAATTAAAAAAAAAAATCTGCTGCACACCAAGGTCTTCAAACAAGACCTCTGAGAGTCAGCATTAGGAATAGGTAGCAAAGCTTTCAAAACATTGCTGCTTTTGGTACAGTTGGTGAGTTGTGCCAGACCACTGTAACCCACAGGCACCTTTTTTTTCTCCTGACTTCATTCCACTCTCCCCAGCTAAGGGGAGTTTCAGAGGGACACAGAGGAAGTGTAGTTTTGTGGGGGTAGATATTACATTGAAATATCCACTTCCTATTTGGAGTTAAAAGGCACACTATCCTCTGTAGATATGTAGTTGAACTTTAGCATTTCAGATTCCAAACAAGAAAGTGCTGGTAATAACAAAATCAGATCTTAAAGTTGACATATCTAGAAGTATTGAGTCTAAATTGAAGAAAAATATATGAGACTTCAATGGAAAAATCCTAAGGATGCTCTAGCACTGAAATAAAATGTCTACAGGATCTGTGGAACCTCCAGTATTTGTCATTGTACAACATGGGTAAGTATCTATCATAAATCACACATATACAGCCAGAGGGCATTACTGGGAGAGGGCAGTGGGTAATGTACTCTTGGGAACCCATCCATCTCATCTTTGATAATATTTTCAATAATTTCTAGTATTTAAATAATTCAAACTGGATATACTTTTGGGTTCATATTTAATCATCTGATCAAAAATATACATCCCTCATCACTTTATTTCAGGTATCAGAAGTGATCAAAAACAATATTTTTAAGTTTAAAATCATGATGAAACTGCAAAAAAGTTCCCTTTTAAAATATCCTCAAGATTTATATCATCATAAGTTACTAGAGATCCTATGTTAACGATTATGCATGAGACTTTTGAAAACTAATCCATTTTAGATTTTTGAGGCCAAAATATTATCTCATTTCCTTTCCAGAAAGCTCATATAAATTTATTGATTTTTTTTTTCAAAGTCAAAATATGGAGACATTCTGCAATAAAATAATTAAATTCTGTCATTCTCTTCATTTTTTATCATCATATAACCTTCAATTACAATGAATGTTAACTAAGTCTAATGTTTAAGAAATATTACAGACAAAAGTGATGTGAGGAAGCTTATGGTCTTTGTAAAATCATTACTTCCAAACATTTATTTTCTATTACTTTAAAATTTACTAATTCTCCAATAAAAGTCACATTGTTTGGTCACTATTAAAATCTTGCAAGCAAAATTCAAAATTATCAAGAAATGAAAGCAAAAAACCTTCACTACAGGATAAACATCAAAATATCACCTGAAAAAATCATAATCATCTGACTCTCTCCGTTCATTCTCTTTGCCACCAAGAGCATTCTTCCATAAAGACAACATAAGTGTCGCTTTGATTCCTCTTCCTACCTCTAAAGTGCTTCTTAGGTTTACAATCACCTGTCAAAATCAACTTACATGTATCTGGAAAAGCAGAAGGCAGTTTTGTTAATGTCTCATTGATATGTATGTACCATCTTTAGGTTTTTATTTTTATCTGTGCTATTCTAAACATTAAGGTAACTAATATAGATACATGCCTCCTACTCGATTGTCTCAGCAACTCATCCCACTTCCTTGCATGGTGGATGAAACACTGCTTAGTGTGTTACTCATTGACAAAATTACAGCTATTAAGAATTCCCAATGGACACAAATATTCTGAATATTTCTTGCAATGAAATACCTTCAGCTCCCTTCCAATAATCCATAACACCACCACTTGTCAGATATGTTCTCTTACAGCTGTGAATACTTCATGATGGACTAATGTTCTGTAAACCACTCCTATAATTTTGTTTAATTTTGGAGACATTTAGGAGTAACTAGTTAAAATTCCAGGAATTATTATATCAGTCTCCTAGGAGATATCATCTCTTTTTACCATGGATAGTGGGAAGATGTACAGTCTTATATGAACCAAGGACTTGATAAAACTATATTACATAACAATTAAGAACTGGCAGAGATAAAAACAAAGTTTAAATATGTCACACTGAACAGGACAAAGACAACATGAATATACAAAAGGCTCACTACTCACACCATTTAACATTCAATCATCATTTTTAACTGTAGATTTCCATAATACAGAGTTTCACAGACTTTTTTTTTGTTGCATGATAGCTGGTTCAAAGAAATTCCTCTGTGATAGAAAAAAGTTAATGGAATTGTGTGATGCATATTAAACTGTTGCAACAGCCTGTTTTAGAATTTTTCCTTTCTAGTTCTGCAAATAGGATTTTTCACAAGATAAAGTAATAGGCCCTTTATTCAAGAGTGTTTCCCTTTTCAACCTGATTGTTGTTGAGATCGGAAAACATGAGAAATTAAAAGAATAGGTATCAGAAAAACTTTAATTTGTATGAGAATAAGTCCAACAGCACACTTGTATTTTCTATGTGACTATAATCTATGTTTTTCATGTGCCTCCCTTCCCTCTAGCTATCCTGCCTCTATTATTTACAAAAGCAACATTGCTTCCCATGACATAATGCTTATTTCTTGCAGAACAATGAGTATTTAGAGGGGTTTTTTTTCCATTTAAAACCAAGGACAATTTACTGCAAGAACTTAGGGAGAAGTTCATAAAAAAAAAAAAAGTTTAATTTCAATGCCACCTACAGTACACTGTTACGATAATCAACATGAGAAAATAAATCCTAGAGTTAAGACACTGCTTCTTAGCTTTGGTAGGTAAGCATGTTTCATCTTTTGTTTGTTACTCAGAGTTGCCCTGCATAATTTCTACAACTGACAAAGATAAGAAATATGCTATTTGCTTTAGCCATGGGTACACAGAGCAATTTCAGTGCCAGTGACATGGCTTGACTAAGAGCTGCTAAAATCCATGGGGATTACCAAAGGGGGAGAATCAATGAAGAAATTGCTTTGCCTAAAGCTTCTCTGCCTTACTCTGAAACAAAATCAAATTGCCTCTGACTTTTCTCTTCCACACCCAGATTTACTCTTATTCAGTAATATACAGAAACAAGTGCCTGAATTAAAAATGTTACGTCTACAAATCTTCAGCATGCATACATAAGAGTTACTATGCTTTACAGCTGTAATCTATCTGCAATGTAATTGATATCTTTTTGCAATATAAAAGAGAATATGGAACTGTCACTATAACTAAATCAACTTTATATGAATGTTCTTAAGCCAAGTGTTGTTTGACCTTGCACTTGTAGCTTGATGTGCGATTCAAGTGCAGACCTGGTTCATTTCAGAGGATTGTGTTTATAAAACATATGACATTCATCTTCAGATTGGGAAACTGAGCTCCTGCACTTAAGGTTTGCAGTAGTTTTAGCAGAATTGTAATCTGGAATACGGTACCAGCACTTTTATGATTTCCTTACCCTTTGGCTACATTTTTTTCAGGGTAAGAGCTCTAGCAATAAATATTTTGTAATGTAGTAAGAACTTGGTGAAACTAGTGAAGCAAATCAAAACACTCTAAACTCCAGATGCTTCATTTCATGAGTTCACCCCAAAGCAAACAGATTACCATCTGGGCATATGAAAGAGCAAAATAAAATCTACACTTAAGGCAGCCTGTGTTTGAGAGTACAGTGTGTATCACGATCTAACATACTATGAATTAGAAACATGTTCCAGTAAGTGGTATTTGAGATACTACTGAAATGCTGAGCTGATATTTCAGATAAACTATAATATGCTTTAATTCAGCTAATAAATGCACCAAGAAAAGAAAAGAAAGCAAAATAAAATAAAATA
>VZDJ01000166.1:579466-659159 GCA_008694505.1 Cyanoderma ruficeps
ACAACACAATACAATACAATACCAAAAAGTGCATTAGGAGATTTGATGACTCCTTTTTTCTAGAAAAAGATGGAACTTTTACCAAAAATGTATGTTTACTTTTAGGTCATCAATATCAGCTGCCAGAGCTAAATTAATATTGAATCTTTTTTCTTTAAAAACTTTGCTATGTTCTTAGTGTTATATTGATCGTGTTTCCTGTCTGTTTCAGATAGCAAGACATTTGACTGTCCTCATTTAGGTACTAAATGCTATTTGCCTCCTACAATGAAATAAATTTATCTAAAGGCAAGTGTAATCCAAAGAGTAATCTGTTAACTTCTGGAATGCTATCGTATCAGGACTGGACTTGCATATCCTATGAGCCATTACCTGCATGGAAGGAAATACAAATTAAGCTCTAGGTAAGTTAAGAGCATCTGGATATTGTGAATGTCTAAGTACTGACTGAACGGGGGAAAAAGAAACACTGTGTAAGGCAGAGTTTGGTGGATGCAGTCAGGACAAAGAGAAGTAGCGATTTCCTTAAAAAATATTAAGTTTATTAGTTTCATTGTTGTAACAAAACATGCAGTGGTATCCCTGGAAGAGAGAACCTACAACAGTTACTTCAAGAAGCTTTGCAAGGCTACTTTCTGCACTCTTTGCTTGAGAGTCAATAGGGTTTTTGGATACTTGAAACATCTAGAAAACAGGTTAGTAGTCTCTACATCCTTCATATCTGACTATTTAAGAACAACATTTCGTGACCATGATCAACTTGAATCACAACCAAAATTTTAAATAAAGAATTGCTAACTGGCATTCTTTAATACAAATATGTTAGTAGGCTTAGTACCTTTCTATAAAACCATTAGTTTTGTTTGCTTAGTCTCCTGTGAGAAAATGAGTACAAGAGATTTTTAATACAGCATTTATATTTTTGAGAAAAAAGACCAATAAATAACTACTTTATTAGGAATAATTTTCTAATATTATTTATGTACAAGTTTCTTGTCATGAGTGAAGGATGGTACATCTCTGTGTGTGCTTTGTATGCTGTAGTCTATACCTGAACAGTGTCAAACCCAGAAAGCATGTAACCACCACAAAGAAGAAGCTAACCCATCTGCTCAACATTTGCATAGGTAAAAATAATTGCTTTTATGCTGCTGCTGTATTTTCTATCACTCTAATAATATTTCCAGTATGCCTTAGACATCTGTGTTTTAAACAAAATAATAATAATAATTTTAAAAAATAACATTGCGCATTATTTTCCAGTGATTAATAAACATACTTCCATCAGCATGTAATGACTTAGGCAAAAGACAGTCATCCTCTTTTTGATATATTTTTATACCTGTTAGTAAGCCTAAAAACTCTGATTGGCTTCCCCATGTTGCATAGAAGGACCAGAAACGAACTGAAACTCAGTGATTGACAGTTGGCAGTCAAGACTATCTTTCTGTCCTAATAAAACCTAACAAACAGTCCTGGTGCTGATTCATATCAACTATGATATGAAGCAGAACACTTAAGTAAAAAATTACTAATTTTTAGAGTTATATTTTTCTGTCACAATGTAACTAGACACTTCAGCAGCTTATTGGCACTTTATGAATGACTCAGAAATTCAGGCAAAGAAAAATACAATCCCCTTTTTCAAGCATATGTATTCAATATAAAAAATGTTTAAAATGCAATAGAAAATAATCTTACTGAATTTTTCCAAATCTTAATTATGGAGTCCCATTATTTTTCCATAATTAATTTACAGTGGAATTGTGTCTCTAAGAGGACATGCAAATCAGAACTATGATGCCATGCAGAATTCCAATCATGCTTGAAAGCCTTTGATATGCCAAAATAAAGAAACCTTTCTGAAAACATTTTAATAGGAAGAAAAAAAAAGTTTTAAAAACTTTTACTGTGTGCTTGTAAAAAGAACTCAGAGATTCAATTTATTTATACAGTTTTAAGAATATGCTTCTTTGGTATCATAATAAACAACACAATACTGTCCAAGATCATTCTTTGTAAAACATGTAAGTCTACATAAAATGATTGCTCTGTAGTTAGGATATTTTGTATCAGAACTGTGGTATCTATTGCAGGGAAAAATACATATATTTAAAAGATGTTCAAATTAACTTATAAAGAAGTTTTTTGTTAAAATTACATGAAATCTGTAACATATTCCTTTCTGAATAAAGAACAGTGAGAGTCACTGATTGAGTTTTTATTCACAGTTCCTTTCCAGGAAAGAGTGTCATTTGCATCTTCCAGAAACTGTTTGGTTTGGGAAGATTTGGTCTACAAAGGGGATTGGCCCTTTCTGCAGCTCCAGGAAAAAGTCCCTTGCTCCATTTCATGTAGCTGCAGTGTTATGATCTAAAACCTTCATGCTACACACATGGACGTATGTCTTTGTCTAAGTACTTGTAGGTTATATCATATACCGAGGGCAAAGGGGATGGAAGATGACTGTACCAAAACTTACAGTACCTTGCAGAAGGAAAAACTTGGCTAACTCATTAAACACAGTAATGATAACTATTAGTGGTTATAGCGCAAGTTATTATTAATATTATTCAGTCTTTTTTTTTTTAAATCAATTCCAATTGTTTTCATTCTATTTGTGATCACTTTCTGCAGATTTCTGCTGGCTCACAGGAATGATTATCAAAAGGAATGGTTGCCCTTTTCAGCAAATAAAGCAGAAGGGAAGTTCTCAATTCATAATTCACACAGGGAGCATGATTCAAGGAGCTGATCTATGCATTCAGCCAAGTAACAGAAATGCATCATGATTCCTATGGGGCCATAAAAACATGTTTGAGTACAGGACACCTGGAGGAATACTCATAACAGAGAGTGTAGGAGCAATTTATTGCCCGAAATAAGCTCCATTCATTAGCTTCAAAAAATTGAAGACAGAACATTATTAAAACTGGAAATAATTCTAGGTATTTTTCATCTCTTAACAAACTATTTACATTTTATATATATATATATATATATTTCAGACATCTTCATCTCAGCAGTCTTCCAACAATGAATCTTTACCCTCTTCTCATGAGCAGGAACACATCTTCCTATTTCATATTACAGCTATTATGTACTTTTGGGGTACAAATGGCTTTTCAACAGGTCTTGTCTGTAACTGTGAGGATGTGTGAATGTAGGTGAAAATTTCTGCAAGTCAGTAAGACAGTGTGGAGGCTGAGCTCAAAGGCATGAACTCACAAAAGCATGTTCTTTGCCAATATCAGCTGATGTGACGACTTCAGCCGGAAGATGATTCCCGCATTATGAGTATAATCTTCACTGTCAGGCATTTAACTCTAAGAGATCTTCCTGACTTAGCTGAAGACATTGGAGTTGAAATCTAAAATGATAGCTGGAAATCCCTCCTTCTGGTTCTTTACTGCAATGATAATGTCAAAGTGAGAAATAAAAATAAAAATAAAAAAAATGGAATTGCCTTTAAAACAACTCAAATTTTCACTAAAAGAGCTTTGTTAATGCCAAAGCCCATTGAGGTTCCATAGGTTATGATACAGTCATTTTGACATGCTATTAAAAATGGTCTCCTGACTGAAGTCTGAAATGTTTAAGGCATTCTGAAACTGCTGACCTAAACCAAAAGTGTGAAGAACCTGCTAATTTTGTAGGGACAGCTAGGTGACTAGAATGATTTCGATTGACAATCTTTGAGTAAGGCAAGAGATTTAGCTAAAAAATTGTCTGATGTACTAAGGTACTGAAACTTTTTAATCGTAATCCTTGGTTCTGGATTTCCATAAATATAGTTGCAAAATTAAAATATTAGTCCCCAGCTTGGCTGTATATTGAGAATTAACTCATTACGGCCTGTTCATGAGATTTTCTGTGTACGAAAGAAAACTCTGAGCATGAATATATATATGGAAAAAATGAGAATATCATGGCAATGACCGCAATTTAAATTACAAAACCATTAAAATTATTCATATGAGCTTAAATTTATACATATCAATTATTAATAAGAACTTACACATATAAATATTCTATTTCATGAGGAAAAAAGTAAAAAAATAAAAATGTTAAACCGTGAAAACAAACTTCCAGACAGGAGAATATAAATACAAACAGCTACAGAATGTATTAGAAATTCATACAGCAATGATAGGTTAAGAGTTTCAAGATTATAATCAGAAAAATATGACAAAATCAAAATGTTTTCAGGAAATGATTGTCAGGCTTTATCAGCTATAATCAACTAGTCACAGTCCTTCCTCTATTAACTGTACATCTGCTCTAAAATCTAAATAATGCTGCTGTACACAGGGTGGCATCGTGACTTCAAAAGACATAGGCAAGACCTCAGGTGGGGAACAATATCCCCTGGTAGAAGAGAAGCAATGATATAAAATCCAAATCTCTCCTTGGTATTAATGATGTGGAAAGTATGATTTCTGTGGAAAGATTAAATTGCACTGAGAAGTCTTTTAAACAGAAGTGGGGAAGAGAGATGACAACCCAGAGACTAGTAAATAAATGATGCTTAGAATTGAAAGAAAAGGGTGCTTGGAAATGGGAGCAGAAGAGACCACAGGGCCAGTTTCAGGATGTCAGGCTCCCACCCCAGGGCAGGCACAGACTGCACACGGATGGAAACAAAACCACAGTGTCTAAGATTGGGGGGGAAAGGTCACACATCTGAAGTAAGCAGTGGATGGGTAAAAACTTACAGTAAAGGCAGACAGGGAAGAGAATGAGATGAAGATAGTTCTCATTGGGATAGCACACAGGGCTCTAACACAGAGGCAGATGAGGGTGGCTTAAACCAGGAATGACTTACGTCTCAGTATTCATTAATGAGGCTTTCCCTGTATTTAAGGATAAGATTCAAGAGCAAGGAGGATGACCAGAGGAGGATGAGTCCACAATTATGAGCTCTAAATAAATTAATGGGTTGCACTCAGCTGTTCTAAGGAAGCTGGCTGACGTTCCGGGAATGCCATTCTTTAAGAAAAGTCTTGGAGATTGTGGGAAATCTGCCTATAGGGAGAAAGTAACTGGATTACTGGAGAAAGTAATTGGATAGCTACAAGCTTTACTTTGATCCCCTGGGAGCTGTCCAGAGATTCATGGAGTTGGTCCTTTAGAAGCACATTCTGGAATATGAAGGAGAAAAAGGTGATGGGGAGTTGTTGTGGTGGTTTGACCAAAAGTGACTCATGTGCAAACCAGCTGAATACCTTCTGTTATAAAATGACTGAATTTGTGGACATGGAGAAGACAGGAGCTATCATTTAGGGTGACTTCAGAAAGGCTTCCAACACTTTCCCACAACATTCCTGCAGCCAAGCTGGATATGGGGTGTGTGCCCCACCAGGGGAGTAAATATGGATTGAGTGGTTTGGCTCAGATGGGATGGCCACCAGGTCATACCTTCCTGGAGGTCGGTGCCCTGTGGGATCCCACAGGGACTGCCCTGGGGTTGGCCCTGTGTAACATCTATCTGTGACCTGGAAAGGTGACCAAGTGCACCCTGCCAGTTTGCAGGGGGCACCAAACTAGGGCAGCAGACAGGTCCATATGCATGAGGGCAGGCCTTCTGTACAAGTGGTGGGATGAAGAGGCCAGTGGGACCCTCAGGTGACCAGAGCAGGTATGAAGGGCAGCCCTGTCCTAGGCACAGAGAGGGTTTCTAGCTGCCACAGAATAAAGCCTGAGCAATTTGGCCTGATCCACAGCTGAGTCTGCGAGGGGGAGAGTGTTGGACTGGAAAACTCCTGAAGGCTCCATCATCCTGAATTGTCCTGCAATGTTACAATCCATAAAGTATCCATTTCTCAGGCGATTAGTAACTTTTTGGAAGAAAGAGCAGGGTGGCGTTGTTTGGGGTTTTTTGGCAGAAACTGAGTTCCAGGCAAAACCCCAAAATCTTGCAGCACAGTGTGGACCTGACTCAAAACAATGTGTTTAGTACTACAGAAATAAAACTACAAAAGTATTGGGAATCCCAACAAAAGAAGTTAATGTACTGACAGGGAACTGTTTCTGGTGCTGATGCTTGAGACTGCAGAGTGTTCTGGCTTGGAACTTCAGGCTTCTGTAGCTATGTGCTGCTCTAACCTCTGGCCATCAAACCCCACAGTCACCAAAATGGTAAGGATGGTCCACTCACTCCAGTGACAATCCAGACAGGAGAAGAAAGAGAAAGAATGCTATCTGGGCATAACTTCATTCTATCACCAAGTTCTGCCCCACAGATTGTCCAGGTCCTCCTAGAAGAGGTAAATATGCCTGTGGTTCAAAATTCACAGGTTGAGTTTAGGAAGACAACATGACATTGATTCAGATTTGAAGTAGAGTACAATTCTGTCTCTCATAATTAACCACTTCAAACCTTCATAATAATCCAACTGGAAACAGAAGGCAGTTCTAATTTAATACTAGGAACAAGATTTGAAGGAAAAAAGCCATAACTAAGGAAAAAACTGTATTCACAAAGTTAACAGGCTGCATCCACACACCTGTTACAACATCTGATGCCATTTAAAAAAAATATTTATATTCCTGCACATTGTTAATCTCTCTTATTACTACTTCTTTTTTTGGTTTAAACTTCCATGTTTTATAGTAAACCAACTTACAGTTAATTTGCTGTCCACAAAAAAAAAAAATGTCTATTTCATTTCTGGACCATTAAATTTTAGACACACAGATGACTTTGGAAACCACACAAAACAATCTTTGAAATTCAGTAAGCTTACTAAATATTTGCTAATCATAAGCACATTCCTATATCCACAGGCAAGCAAAAAGCACGTGTTTTATGGGACCATAGGACCAATTTTACAAGAAACCTGTCTGAGATCCTGCTTCTCTAAGAAATGACATGTGGGAAAAGAAGATGAGAAGATGACCATGCAGTTGCATGAGCCTGCCAATTAAGGCATCAGTAAACTGAGGCATGGTGACAACTAGAAGGTGGCAACCTGTTATTCTGCATAGAAGTATAATGAATGAGTATACAAGGAAAAGAATGGCATGTCTCTCTGTATACAGAAGAAAAGAACAGCTAGACCAAAGAAAGTTAAAGGGTATACCTGAAGAGTAAGATTGCAATGGCAACATAAGAGTTTTAAAAACCTGGATTACTGTATTAAAGCAAAAATAACCAGTAATAGTTTTTGGCAAAAATTAGTCATTGCTAAAAAAAGGATAAATAATTAAGGTTAAATGAAGGCTCAGGAATACTGAGTACTTGAAGGTCTTTAAGGAAAAATATTATATATAGAAGCCAAGGAAATCCATAACAAACAGGACAGAAAACTGGAACCTTAATTCAAATGCAAGCCTCAAGGATAACCTTTCATAAATACTTTCACTCTGAATTAAGGGTGATAGTCAGTTACCACCAGCAGTCAGGCATTTTTTTCTTTCCAGCATTCTCTAATTAAATACTAATAATTTCTTTTTATTTCAGCTGTCTCTACTGCATTGACATGTCCTGAATGCAATGACTAAGACCAATAGATTATTTTACATGTTATGGAAATGCACGAACTTTTTAAGCTTCTGTAAACAAATGTGTTGAACATGCTTAAATAAAAAGTAGTAAAGCAGCTTTGCCATTTGTTTGTCCACGAAGTAATAACTCCTCACTGCTTTCCAAACCTCTCTACACAGTTAATTTGGTTTGGGCTGACAGACCAAAGGATTGAAGTTTGAAGCATGCTTCACAGGACACTCAAACAGTTGTGAAAGAATGATAGAAATGCAGCCAATTTTCATGCTTACAGAAGTTCAATCAGTGTAGGATCCGCAAGACCAGGCTGCTCAAAGACAAATTACTGCTACTTTAAAACAACATCCAAACATTTTTCATATAAATATATATGCTTGCATAACACTTCTGACACTTCCTGGTTTTGCAGTTGTATTTACAAAAGCAATCAAACTAGAAAATCTAACAGCTCCCCCACCCTCAAGAAAAAAACCACTAAAGTACTAAGAAAGAGATAATATCTCATATAAACTGAATCAAAAGTTTAATTCTGTTCTTGGCTCAGTATCTAGTTCAGTGCAGAAGAAATCTTCAAACATATCTCTTCATGATTTCTATTCAAAGCTACTAAAATGAGATGTAATGTTATCTTTTTCAAACTTGTAGAGACATGAAGACTGATCAATATCCGCAAATTATATGGAATCTCCAAACAAGACCGAGAAACAGGACAAAATGAGTTTAATTCTTGATGGCAATTGGGTTACACTTTCTCTTTTCACAGTAGGAGGGTAATGGATGTAAATTTAATGTTCTGTTTTTAAAAGAAAAAATGTACCTATTAGTGCATTTCTTTCTTTATTCACAATAGACCCAAATAAAGGTGAAAGATCCAAATCAAAAATGGTTATGGGGTCAAGGATAACCTGATTTGGGAATATAAATTTAAAAACAGACACACACACATTCACAAACTTCTGGCGAATTTTTTTTACTTTTAGTAAAATGTAACACCACTCAGCTCTTTTACATAACCATGGTGCATAAATTTCTGTATTTCCTTTTTGACATCCCTCATCTGCAAGGCTGTTGAAAATAATGAGCTCTCATCAGTATTTGTGGAGATTTCAGGATTTCTATGCTAGCCAAAGTGACCTATATTGTGACGCCAGTGTCACAGAAGATTCATGAATATATACAGAAGGTTAAACACCTAAATAATCCATTAATTGATCCACAACAGCTATTGTATTGATAGAGCACATAGAAGGTCCATGTTCAAATCCAGAAAAGTATGCTAATGATCAAAAATAATTCCAGAATGGTATTCCTTTAAAAAGGTCACATTTGCCTCTTTGTTTGTAAAAAGTGTTAACTTTGAACAAAAACAACAACTTCAAGAAACATCTTTGCAGACCTCATAAAAACAAAGATAAAAACTACAGTCTTTACCATGATTATCGTTACACAAGCACATATGTGAATTAGTGGCCAAAAGAAAATGTGGCCACTAAGTGCCATGATATCAATCCTAGTATTTGCAATTACTATTTTAACTTATACTAGCTATATGTAAACCTTTATAAAGCTGTGTAAACAGGGCTTGAACTAAACTTACGTACACATTAATACACACATGACAAACATATATGCAGTTTCTTTGCACATATGTATGTATGTATGTATACTCACATGATTACTTACATGGCAATACACAGATGTGATCCAACAAAGAGAATTTTTAAACATGCATTTCAGAGATGTGAAAAATTAGATGAAAAAATTTTTACCAGGAGAGAACTGTGTTGAGTGAAGTTAATCTGCTGACCAGATTAAAGCAGCCAGGATAGCGCTACTCTTGGTGCTAAGGAGATTTTAAAGGATTTTGTACGTTTGTATCACAAGAAAAGAAATTATTTTTTAATAGCAACTGATAGTTTTACACAAGGTGTAAAAATTGAGAAGAGGAAACTGGTAAGACACATTAGAGTGACATCTAAGAAATTGCTTAGGCTAAAAACTGTAAGTCTTTTAAAGGGCCAGATGCCATTTGATGATGGATTCATGGCTGAGGAAGGCGTTAAATCCAGGTGAAAACACTACACCTCTGAAATGTCAGTCTGTTCTTGTAAGATTCTGACAGCATACAATCCAGAAAACCGAGTCATATGGACTACTATGACCATCTTAATACATTTATTGTATTCTAATTCAATTCTTACCTCTCAGAAGGTAGGTAGATACATCAAGACATTTCTACCACATACCCAAGAACTGTTGGCTGAAGTGGGATATGTTTTCTGGGAAGACTGTCAGCCACCAAGCACTTGTCATATCGAACCATGCAGCACCAAAGCAGTTCAGCAGTAAATCATAAATGAAACCTCACTGTAAGGTTTCACCTACTCTGTTTCCCAGCACTCTTGATATTTCAGAGTTACATTTGACTTTAAGTGGAAACTTAAAAAACACCTCAACATATAACTTGGGGCAAGAAGGAAGGCAGACACAGGATATTAATTATTTCCACCCCATGGACATAAAGACAAAAATGCATGAAATTTGGAACACTGATAAGGGTAAAAGAATTGCTTTGAAACAGCAGCAGTTTTATCCGTCTGCACTGGAAATTATGACAGTTATTATTTTTTAACATAAAGCCTGTACCTACATTGGAATAAGGTATATAATACATTATAGAAATAGGAATCTTTCATTCATTCTGAAAACTGTGCCAGTACTGTCTGATGTTTTTGTGTTGTGGGAAACAGAATAATATTACGTTCCTTGCCTTCACACTGTTCAGTTTTACAGGACATCTAGATCATATCTCATTCACTTTTTTTTCAGGTTTATTAATAACTATCTCTTCATACAAAAGATGTTCCAACTTTTTTTGCCCATCTCCGTACTCTTTTTTATGCCTCTACTGCACTTTTTGAAAAGAATAGTACGGGAGATACTTAGTGTTCAAAGGGTGAATTTATATTGTGGTTTGTTCTGGTCTCTTCCCCAGCAGACCCTATGATTCTTCAGTGTCAGTGTTTCTGGCACACTACAGGTAACTATATTAACTAGCATCATAAGGAGGCAACTGACAACTGAAGCCTGTTTCAGCTTATATTCAACCAGTTAAATCTTGGTTATTATGAAAAGCTAAGATCCAGATGGACTTAGTTGTTCCAGTTCCATGCAAACCATGTAAATTCAGATTGGCCAGCAGATTTACTCAGGGCATCTGCATGGTTCCTAAGTGCCATTTGTAAGGTGAGGTACAGAGACAGACCCAGGTGTGGTAACATTAACCTGTGTTGTTGGTTTGCACCATAAGTTCCCGAAATTTGTGATGCTTGGGAACAAGTAAATAGATGATGGATCCAAGAGAAGAAGACTTTTATTATTCTCAATTCTTTCTTAATTCAAAATTGCCCCAATGGCTGAGCTGTCACTGGAAATAGTACAGATAATGGATCCTGGAAAGAAAAGTCTCCCTGTGAGCCAGTGAAAATCTCCAATGTCTGGCATCTCTTTACTGAACAGAGTACATACTATCCCCTATTAATGCAAGGAGACTGGGCAACTAGGTTCACTTTTGCAGAAAAAAAAATTGTAAGCAAATGGAATGCCAAGGAAATTGCTAATGACAGAAAACCAAACAAAACTCAGTGAGTCTGGTTTCTGTATCTCCAGATTTTCTCTTCTTCCACTTAAAATATGCAGAAAACACTCCTACTTTGTCTTGTCAAAGCATTACAAAGCTTACCTTTACGTTTACCTAGTATTGTTTTGGCAGAAAAGTATTACAGCTATATGTGGCTCTGAAGACACTGTGCTGGTCTAATAAAGTCAGTGTAATCACCAGAATGCCTGATGGAAAGGCAGATCTTACCCAGTCTTGATTTGGATTGGTATACACTGCACATAAAGGACAACTACTAAGAAAATTCAGTCTGCATGGAATATTAGAAAACAAAGACAATGAAGAGTTCTACTGAAACCTCCCAGCATGCATAAATACTATCTTAACATCTTCTCTGCACAAAATACTCTCTAGTTCATTGCACAAAATAAGATTAGCATCAAATAATTTAGGGGGTTGTCTTGTCTCTTGATATTATTATTACTATTGTTTCAAAGAATCATTATTTTGTATTTATTTCTATTATCCCTTTAATCTTCATGTTTACAAGTTTTGCCAGTAGTGCTAAAGGTGTTTTCTAAAGCAAAAGCTTCATTTGCACAAGAATTTCAAGTAAGAGAAAAAATGGAGACAATCCAAACTCCACTGACTAGACTTGGAAGATTTCTCCATTTACAATACTCTACTTGTTATAGCTATGTACACGCAAACAGAACCACAATTTTAGTACATAGAAAATGTAAGGACTGCTGCAATTCTCACACTCATCTTTAAGAGATAAATACGTCAGTATAAATTCTCCAATTAAAATACTTTCTTACATTTCCTGGGTTATTCCAGTATTCCTCCAATTGAGAATATCCTTTTGAAAGGGAGAATTTTTCTTTTTTTTCATTTGGGATGACTCAGAGAAAAGTACAATCCAAAGAGACCTCAGAGTCATCCATCAACCACATTGCTTTAACACCAATTAGCTGTACTTATGCCTTACTTGACTGATTAAGCTACTTCATGCAGATCATCTGTTCAACTACTTCCTTATATGTACAGTTACACTTTATTTTTTAATATATTATAAAAATTGCATTGTAGTTTGATTTCATTATGCTTTTTCGGAATGTGTATGGGAAAGAAGTTTGCCTTAGTACAAAAGGTTTTTCTTGTTCCTCAAGACAGTTATACAGATGTGCTATTGACAGATATTGTACATATTATGACCTCCATGAACAGATTCTTCTTTTGTCCTACTTTAACTCTAGACCAGAAACTAACTAGAAAGCTAAAGTTTGGACTACAGTATCTCTACAATGAAGCACAGAGCACAGGTTCTTCTTGCTAGAGTTATTCTGCAAGAAAAGTATCAAAACTATCAAAAGTAGAAGGTGAAACTCCCCATGAATCAAAAGCTTGATACAGATGAGTTAGATGGACATTGATCTTTAGCAACACAATATGTTAATTCTCGTTAGCCTCAATCAACTTCCTAGACAGAACCAGTAACGTGGATTCCTGTTTTGCCATCTTTCCTCTTATGTTTCATTTATAAGGCATAAGATAGAGCAAAGTACCTTACTGAACTTTTGAGGCATGAAAACCCAGTATTTCTTCCTTATTTTTCCCTAAAATGTAGCTGCCAAATTAGAATTTTTTGATGCTCAAGACTAAATGGTTTGTTTGCTGCTCGCTATACCTTTTCTTCTCATCTCTAGTTTATGATCACCATAGCATGCAAGAAAGGCAGAGCTTCACTTCCAGTATTATATTTCAGTACATTAAACCTGACAGTCTTCAAAATAATTTCTAGTAGTGTGTCTAAACAGAACTCCTTTCATAATTTGGCTGCTAATCCTTGATTTGGTCCAATACATTAAAGAGTATTGAATTTGAAATGAGAAATCTTTCATTTCTGAACAGAATATGTTTATCATTGTCCTACTGCTGCAGAGGATATTTTTGTCACTGTTTTAGAAATTCATCTCCTTTTACTGTACATGGTGCACTGTTTTGGTTGCAGAAACTTGTCTTGTGGCTGGATGTATAGGCTTGTGCCAAATGCTAAAAGTTTATTGGTGTCTGGGCGAAGAAATTCTGAAAGGCTAGCTAGGTAACCTACTGAGCAGACTGTCTTTTGCTAACCATCCCATAAAACTATACTTACTAAAAAAAGGGTAACTTTACTCACCCCCCCACAAGGTTTCATTTAGAAGATTCAGATTTTTAATTCTCTTTGTTTCACTCCTAACTTTGGATATAATCCCATTTTGTTCAACTCCTTATTAGCTATATAAGCCATTCCCTGGAATGAATTGCAGCAAATGTCAAAAGCTTCAAGCTGCATGCCATGGCATTTTAAAAAATACACTCTAGCTATCAGTCAAAAATGCACTATGGCTGTCAATCACTTTGTCTTGCAATATGTAACCAAAAATGTGTATTCCATTTGCCATCTGTTGAAACCGGCTGGGGAGGTGTTTATCTCTTCCATGACCCATTCCTCATAATTCCAGAGAGAGGGGGTAGGTGTCTTCTATTAATGGGCCAGCTGTTAAAACCAGGTGGGGCAGAGTTCTTATCTCTTCCACCACCCATCCTCCTTCTGTCAATGGGCCATTAAGTCTCACCCCATGACTGATAAAATTACATCATCCCATCACAAGATGCTCCACCCAGTGGGAGGAGCCAAACATTCCTATGTGGATAAAAGATGAGATTCCAGAACAGTAGGGCAGCTTGTTTTTCCACTGGATTTCCCATGGGAAGACCAGACCCTTCTCACCATCACTGGACCCTTCTACAGGATCATCTCTACCCCAACAGAACCACATCTGCTACTCCAGGAAGATTTATTTGGACTGCTTCCAACACCTTGACCAACAGGGTGTCAGGTTTTATTTCTGACTCTGTCATGGTTTCTAGGATTTTTGCTTGTTTCTTTGGTTGTTTTTTTGTATTACTACATTTATATTTTTAATATTCCTAGTAAAGAACTGTTATTCCTATTGCCAGACCTTTGCCTGAAAGCCCCAAATTGCAAAATTATAATAAGTTGGAGGGAGGGGGTTTACATTCACCATTCCAAAGGAAGCTCCAGCTTTCCCTGGCAGATACCTGTCTTTCCAAACCAAGACAGAATTTTATAATGAAAGTTCCCTTTATTTTTTCTCACATAGCTCATGAAGAAAAAGTGAAAGAATGATATGCTGAATGAAACAACCAATTAATAAAACTGTGAAGAGATGTTCCTAGTGGTTAGTGTTCAAAGGCCATTGAAAGCACATGCTTCTGTGCACACCTGCAGCAAAAAGAACAAGCTATTTGATTGCCTAAACACAGAAATTAAATATACAGGACAGAACAGATAATGATGCTTCCTGATGCATTTCCCTCTCTCCAAAAAAAGATGTTAATGACTAGGATTCTGAACAAAGAAATGGGATTTTGTGCCAGGCCCAAAGAATATATATTGGCAAAAAAATGGAGAAGGCTTAAAATATTTTAGCCAAAAAGATGTTCTAAGTGACCTGGGAAAAGCATAAAGAGACATACTATTCTTCATATAACGGGAGTAAAACAATCAAGTAACAAACACCTAAACATGAAAATCTTTCATCTAGCTGTGTTTCACAACTTCAACTAAATGTTCTTAGTCCTACAGAGTTTTATAAATATATATATATTTACAATTAAAAGTGACAAAGGAAAACAGGTCAACCTCAATTTCCCTTTCTAGTGGGAATTATTATTAATAATGGACTTTGTCAAACTGCTGTACCTCCATTAATGACTCGCTTCATGCTTCTTCAGTTTGTTTTATGTACTTTTTAAAAACTAAAATCTCAGATGCAAATGTCCCTACATCAAATTGAGAATAATTAGGTCTGTTCATGTGAAAAAAACCTCATCAGGCGCAAACTTCAAATAGTAATTACAGTGTTAATTATTGTCTATGTTGTCTGTGCAAGCAATTTTTTTTTAATTTTAATCTATCCATCTAGTGCTATCTATGCATCTGTCAAGCTAATTGAAAAAAATCTAAATCAAGTTTCCTCCTCTTCAACCTAATAAAAAAATTGCATTCAACTGTGTGTCCAATCAGTGTTAATAATGGCCACATGGTTGATCACAGAATTATGCAAGAAATTAATAAAAGTAAATAAATAAAGTGGAATCAGGTTAATATTTGTAAGGGCAAGCCAACCATCCTCAGCAAATACAAACTGCCAAAATTAACAGACTGCAGCTCATACCTTATTGAGCCATGACAGCAAACATTTATCAAACAAAGGAGAATAACCCAACAATAGAGACAGCTCCTGCTTCTTAAATTCTGAGTAAATAGCCTGATAAGTCTATCTAAATTGACTAGAAAGAGCAACAGAGGGCAGAACTATGGAAAGGAATACGCAGGCTAAAACTAGGATTCCAAATTCACTAAAACACCAATGACCTTAAAATGCCTGGACAAATATCATATGTTCAGACAGCTAGTAAATCTTCCTGCAAGATTGCAAACCAAATTATATCAATCCATATCTGGCTTAATACTGATCCTTCAGTACTTTGACAAAAAAAAAGCACTATATCTGAATATGTTCTGAAGACAGCAGATACTTTCCTGATCTTCTTGTCAGGTAAAATATTACTTCATTTGGAAAGATAAGCCCTAATATTACAGTACTTATTCTTGAATATACTACTCTCTGTCTACCTTAGGCCGTAAAAAATTTAGCTACTATCACAAGCAAAGGTTTGCTACAAAGGGATATTAGAGATTCAGTAAAGCTGCTGCAGTGTGTTCGTAACTAGATTTACAGATGTTATTATGGATAAACGATTGCCTTTAATGTGGGATGAAAATTATCCCAAATTGCAATTAAAAGGAAGCAGACCTGGGCTGCAGAATACAATTAATGATTGTGGTATCCATATTACATACATAGCAGTTATTCCAGGTGTTGCTCTAATTTTATGACATTGTATTCCCACAGAGATCATGTGCAATACTGACCATAGTAAAAATGGACGAAACATTCTACTTGAACCTGGGAGATTATGCCGAATATAAAAAATATTCCAATATTATTGCAGAAATAGAATGAAAATATTGTTGGCATTTTACTTGCTTCTTACCCTCTATCCATAAAACATTTAATTGGCAAAAAATGGCATAATCAGATTATGTGATAATCAGGTAAGGCAACGAATATTTAGTGTAAAATGGAGCATAAGAATATAATTTAGGGTTAAGTGTACTGAAATATTTTGTTTGGGTTTGGTCTGGGTGGGGTTTTTTGTTTGTTTGTTTTGTTTTGTTTTGTTTTTCGGGTTTTTTTCCCCCAGTTTGGCAGTTGTAAGAAAAATTAAAATGTGAGTCTAATAGGAAGCCAAGACCAGAGAGCAATTCTTCCTTTGACTCCATTCTTTCAAACCCCAGATATATTACCCTATGAATTTCATGGAACTAATTTATGCCACTTCTTCATGGCCTTTATTAAACAGAGAAAAATTAAATCAGGTAAGAAATATTAGTTACCGTGTTGCACAGGACTAAAACAAAGCTCTCCCCTTACTAGACACATACCTTTATTATGGTTATCCAGAAAAAAAAAAAAAATCCACCAAAAGCAAGCAGATACTGCTTTTGGTGCAGTATGATGCACATTTAAGCAACTGGAGGCTTTTGCCTAAAGCGACTGTTTCTCACCTCCCATCTTGGAACAACCTCTTGTCTGTTGTTCCAGCAAGTTTCCATAGACACACATATTTTTACAAATACAGAAACAGATCATAAAGTTCTTACACATCCATTTATCTATGTATTAACCCTCAGCAGAGACTTTACTGGCTATCACAGTAATACCCACTACAGATCAAAAAGATGGAGTGCAAATGAGGATGCTTTCAAATGTGTAAGAATTAAACATTTAAATTTGATAATAAATAATATTTATTATTCTTGGATTTGAGTGTTGCTATTCTCCCAGACTTCCAGTAGCTTAAAAGACCTACTAAAACTTCACAGAGAGAGAAAAAAATTAGCTATTTTTTAGCAAATTTTATTAAGTTCTTTTGTGTACAGACTGCCTAACTACCAATCCATGATCAGCTTGCCTTATGAATATACATGATACAGCATAGTGAAAAATGAAATAAACGCAGAAGGCACCTTTCCTTGTGTTAGTGCTGATCTCACAATAACCCTCCTAAATGAACATATAACTATAAGTTAGCAAAGAAGATAACAAAGAGTTTGTGTAGAAGATCGTGACACGAGAAATTTCCTTTAATTGCTCCTCTTGCATTTGGGAAACCTATAATATAAATTTATGCATTTCAATCCCTCCTGCATGAGCTGGGGCTGAACCTTATACCAACAGGGTGAGAAATGGGGATGAGATATCTCAGCCACACTTAGGTTAAAAAACACAGTATCAAGAGGTTCTGTGTCAGACCTTTATTACTGCAGTAAAGTCAGTAACCTTTCTGTTTTATGGCAGGTCTCATATGAGCCAAAAAGAAAGGGAAAGGAGACAGAAGGAGAAGGGAGGGCAGAACTTATGAAACTGATGTATCAATGCACAATGCAGTTTTAAGGCTGAATCCTGCTGTTTCCAATGTGATGGTTGTTCTGGAGGCATCAATTAAAAAAAAAACCAAAAACAAAAAAACAAACACCAACACTTCATGTTCTTGTTTATAGTTTAACAATCTCTAATTGAGATCTCTTCTAGCTGTATAAACCATTTCTGCTTCCTTTAATGAAATCCTTTGCTTCCTAAAATCAAAACAAAAGCCATCCTGTTATAACTATTAAAACCATCTGTCTATATTATCTGTCCATAAAAATTATCTGTCTATAAAAATTCCTGTAAATTTTGTCAAACTATCACTAAAAAATACAATTCTCAAGGCAGAATCAGTTTACTGGAAATGAACAACACTGAAGATATGTTGCTAATCTTCGATTTTCTTTGCAGCAATCTAACAGTATGACAGATATTTTAATATGATGATTCATTGTCACATTAAAGTATCTTCAGTGCTTTCAATGGGACAGAGTTAAGGCAAATGGCAAAAGTCCATGAATGAGTAGACAAGAGGAACCCTGCAGAAAAAAAAAAGAAAGGGGAAAGACAATAAAAAATTCCCCTGGGACTTCAAGTCTGAGAAGAGTTTGGGAAGTGATTAGAAGAAGAAAGACAGCTGACAGTACTTTGTGGCATTTCTTTCAAGGACAAGAATATCAGCTCTGTCAGCTGCAAAATGGGCAGATTGTTCACCGTTCATCTCCAAGCCTGCATGTCAGGGTGCGAATAAGTGGTGACATTTCTACCTGTTCCCATGTTCTTCCTTCATCTCTTTTCTTCTTCACTTATATACACTTACTACTCTGTGCTTTATAGGTGTTCTGAAATTGGAGAAGCAGTGAAACGTACCAACTCATCCACCCTGTCTGCTGATCATTGCAAAAAATTGTTATAGTTGTGCGCGATCCAGCACAACTCTATGGCAACAACTGGGCTGGAACAAATCCTAAATCAATGTCTACATCTTGGTAGGCAAAATTCATTCTTGTACCCAGAAAAATTGAAAAGAAAAAGACCTGCCAGCTGCATAAACCGGTAACCCTACACTGAGAGGAGATTTCCACTATCAGCAGCTACTTTCATGTACAAAAACATTTTTTTAAATTTTTATTCTGCCTTTTTACTGTTTTTTTTAAGGCTGCCCCTAGATATATTATTCAGAGCATGCTAATGAGTAGTTTTCAGCTGATGGCATACTAATTTCCTTATACAATATGTGAATTACACTACTAAACCAATACCATGTCAATATACATGCAATTTTTATATGTCAATGGTCTCCGGTACAACATCATGTAGTGTGCATGCAAATACTACAGAAATAATATAAAACCACCAATTGCCTTATAATTTTGTTCTAACAATTCATGTACTTGATTCTTCCTAACAGGTATCATCTCTGTCTCTTACTCTGTCATTTCACAGTCACATAGACAATGAGAGACAAAAGTTCTTTATTTTATTTTCAAAATCTTCAGCATCAAAACTAGAAACATGAGTAACTGAATGATACCAGGTGAGAATGTCTTTTCTCTGAAAGTTGATAGTAAGAAAAGATTCCATGATTTTCTTCATCTTGTGTTTGTATTCATGCATTATTTAAGTGGCTGGCAGAGTAGGAAAACTTTTTTACAGTCCAGTCACAAAGCTAAAATTAGCTATTTACATTTAGTATACTGCTGCTAGAAGAAAGGAGTACTAAAGTTTCTCCAAAATGCACAGTGTTAATTTAGACCAACCTAGTATGAGTAAAAAGGCCTTTAATCAGCAGCTCTGATGGTCAGTATTCATTCAGTCAGCACTTAATCTGATACCCAGGTGTGCAGCAAATATCTCAGAACTCATTAAAAGCAGCAGGTAGATTTGAATATTGTCTCTCCACAGAACTAACAACATGTCAGTCTTGGCAGGTAAAGGCAGGGTTGCTTACGAATTTAAATTTCTTCTCATTCCTTCTCAGCACACAGCCTTATAAAACATTGAGCTCTTAGGTAGCTCCAAACTTGCAGTTTCCTTTCCAAATGAAAAATTAACCTCCAGTAAGTTATGGTAATATCATGTCCAATTTCCATATGGTCAAGCCAGGTAGCAGAACAGTTAGCGCACTGGTTTGGGGAACCCTGCTGCTTTTTTGCTGTTACCTGGATGTAACTTTTCTCTCCTTCTGTCCCTTCTGTATGCTCCCTTTCCACTTCCTTCTCCATCTTTCTCCCTCTTTCTCCATCTCTCATGCATCCATGCACACACAGAGTCAACAGCCAGAAAAATCTTAGCATAAACAGCACAGAATAATAGGAGAAACATGTCAAAACAAAAACTCCTTGCCCTGCAATCTGATGATACTGTAACGCTATAGTACAGACTCATGGCAAGGAAGTACTGAATAGCAAGTGATCCTTGCAGTCAAAAATGATTTATATTGAGAATAAGCTATCCCATACAAAATACTAATAACCAATTAACACACAGTAAGGTAAGTAGACACCTTTGCTGTATTATGTTAACAGTTAGAAAAAAAAAATCTGTCCTTGTTATTCTATTTATATGTAACCTTATATTCTTTTTCATTTTATGTTATTCTAACTGATGATCTCCTTGGCTTAATGATCAAATTCATGTCCCACAAAGAACTAAATATGTTCTGCTGTTTACACAGTACATTGTCACCAGCTCTGCTCTAGATATCAACCAAAAGATATCATCTAGAAACATTGTATATAATTTACAGGACAGAAAGAAAAAAAAAAAGTAAACCATTCAAGTGAAGATTTCCTGCTATAAGTGCATTGGTTTAATTGTCCACTGACTCTCACAGGTACATCCTACACCCTTGTGATGCCACATGGACCAGCTCTGGCACTTACCCCCAACTCTCCGGTAAGCCAAATGGACTCATAAATGTCAAATAAAACAATTTTCTTTCTTGTAGGCTAATATCATGACAGTTTAGCAAGATGAATCAGTACACTGAGTAGTCAAACAGGCACTGAAATCACTGCATGGGAAAAAAACCAGCATGGAGCTTGGTGTCAGAAAGCAGTTGGTAGAGTACATGAAAGAGAAAGGGGAAGCCTTTGACAGCTGTGATTTGTTAGATCATATCTGTCATCCTGTGAAGCCTCACCACTAATTAGGACAAGAAAAATTGCATGAAATAGAGAGAGATATCCTTTCATCTTTTAAGAGGTCACCTTAAAATTTCAGGTTATGTGTCATCCTCACTGAGAAAAAATTACATTCCTGAAAGATGAATGTGTCCAGCTGCATTTAGCTCTTCAAAGAGAATTAAAAGTTGTTTCTAGATGTTATTTCCCAAGTTAATGTGACAATAAAATCTGACACAAATAGAAAAAAATTCAGAAATTATGGTTTGAAAAAATGTTAGCAGCCATCTTTTTCTTTTGTTTGTTTCCCTGCCTGCCCCATTCCCAGGTTCATCTGCATTCTGCCTTGTTGACTGCAGTGATGGAAAATGCTGTGGGTAGGAGGACAGGCAGCAATCTCCTCTACAGATCTCAGTTCTTGGCAGTGCCAGCAAATGAAGATCCTATGAAAATCCTGCTCCAAATGAAACTTGAACAGTTTCTTCAACTGCTTCTTTTACAGGTTAGTGAAACAAAAGCATATTTTGCTTTTTTGTCTTTTTCCTCTATGTCTGCAGTAGTGATATGACTGCTTTTTTAATTATGGGCAGTCCCAATATACATGATACTAAATACTAACCAAGTCTGAACTGGTCACACATTTTAAGGTCAGATAAATTTTAGCCAGAAAACACTAAGCAGAACAGCGCAGATGATGAAACCATAAAACCATGTTCATACTTGGCAAATCTAATATGCTATTCCTGATGGCATGTGTGCTTTATGCAGGAATTTCTGAAATTTCATAATCCAAATTTTCAAATAAGAAGAATTTTGATAGCTATAGAATGAGTGAATATCCTGAGTTGCAAGAGACCTACAAGGTTTATTGATTTCCCGTCCTTGCACAGGATGTCCTCAAGAGCCACACCATGTGCACAAGAGTATTGTCCAAACCTTCTTGGATTGTATCAGAATGGTGGTTCTGTGGCCACTGGCCTGGGGAGCCTGTTCCATTGCCCAGGCCCTCTCTGGACAAAAGAGAGAAAGGACCACTGTCTGCTCCTTTATTTCTCCTAGTGAGGTATCAACTGGAATGAGTTCTTCCCTCAGTCTCCTCTCCTCCCGGCTGAACAAACCAAGTGTTTTCAGCTTCTCATATGGCTTCACCTCAAGCCCCTTCAATGTTGTTGCCCTCATTTGAACTTTTGAAAAGCTCTATACCTTTCTTATATTGTAGTGGCCAAAACTGTACACAATATTGAGGTGAGACCACACCTTATGCAGACCAGAGTGGGACAATCGCTTTCTGTGAGTGGTCTCCTTCCCCTGTCTGTATGCACATAGAGTGTTGCCACATCCCAAGTGCACAATCTAGAACTTTCCCTGGTTATATTTATTCAGATTTTACAATTTCTAGCTGTTTTCAAGGTCTGAAACAACCTTCAATAGGTGTCAAGGAACACAGTTATTCAATTTTTTTGCCGAATGTTAATATTTTGGAGACAAAATTTATGACCTAAAATCAGTCTGAATTCTGGAAACTCACAGATTCTATTGCATTCTATTGATTCTATTGCTAGCAAAACTCCATGTCTTCGTGTCTTTCCTTAGTGGCAGCTTCCCCCATTCTTTTTTTTCTGTCACTTTATTATTATGCTTTTTTTCAGGAGTGCTTCTATTACTTTCCATTCTTTTGTCAAAGACCAGTTCTTTAAGACAAAACAANAACAAAAAAAACAACAATCAAACAAACAACAAACAACCCCCCCAATGTTTCTCTACAGAAAATTAAATTCAGTACATCTTCATGCTTTTTGTTCCAAAAATTTCTAAGCGGTAAAATGGTTGATACAATCACATCTATTAAAAAAAAGTCTCAGCTGTCACAAAACTGTGAGTGAACAACTAAATCAATGGCAAATTGATCATATTTCAAAAGGCCTAAGATACCTTCTTGACCATCAAGAGCAATTATATTATTCCCAATCCAAAAACAATATTAAAGCATGGAAAATTCCATGCAGGAATTTTCGGCAGTAAAAACACCTGCAGAATTCAAATGCAATATTTATTTGCAAAATAAAAATGATGTTTATTATATTGAAATACAAAGGAAGAAACAACACTGCTGAAAAACTGAAGATATTCATTATACCTTTGAGATGACAGTATTACAAAGCAGTTAGAAGCAATGAAGCAAATGAGTTTGTTTTAGAAATATACATGGAATCTGGTAAAAACTACTATTGTCAAGGTCAAAATAAATTACTCATGCAGCTAATATGCCCTTCCCTTCAGCTAGTAGGAAGCAAAGAGAGGTGTTCATAGCATTCAGAGATAGCTCTCTGATACAGATCACACTTTTTCATTTGTCTGTGGACAGGCTTAATTTGCATGAACACTGTCATAAGAAGGTTTCAGAAGGATCAGTGTGTCATTGCCAACCAAAATGAGGAAAGTCCAGGTACTTTCTTTAATTTTCTCACTTTGAAGTATTTTTGTCAAACAGAAAGCTGATCCTTCTCACCATAACAGGACTAAATTAATCTGTTTTATTTACATGGTGAAGGGTGGCAGATAGGAAGACAAAAGAAAACTTATTCTAGGTTAATGTTTAAAATTTACTTGCTCTGCTATCAGATGCACTTTGAGAGTTGATATCAGGAATAGAATGGGTGGGAAAGGATATTAGCTCCCCACCCTCAACCCTCCCTCCCTCATTGTATTAGCCTGGAAATCAGCTAGATCCAGAAAGGGATTGTTTGAAACAAAAGTAGTTCTCATTAGCAGCTGGCTTTGGTGAGGCCTCCACTGACATAATGCTGGAGTCGGTCTTGAGCCTGGCAATTGAGTAGAATGTCTTAACCATTTTGTTGCTAACTACAGCCAAACTATCTGCTAGAGACTTTCTTTTAGAGAAAGCTAAAAAGAAATTGAGTTTCATAGAGCTTCTGGAAAGGTTACTTCTTCTTCTTATAGGCATTCTTTTCACAATGCAAGGCTTTAGACTCTTGTATTCTTCCCTTTTTAGTTCTCCATTTGCTTTTTATTAGTGGTAGATAACCCAAAAATTAACTACCCCTTCATATTCTTTGTCTCCTATATTTACCAATGGGAACCCAAACTCATGAACTTCTTCCTATATATTCTATGTGCTGGGGCACCTTTTGTTCTTCAAATCCCTTACATTTAGGACTTTCACTTCCCACCACTCCTTTTCATGCCATGGTGCCTTCATTTATCCCAAAACATGGTGTTGTAACAGATATTTGTACAGCTAACCTACCTCATTAACCCTCTGGTTCATCTCCAAGATTTTCAGCGTCCTTCTGAAAGAATTGCAAAAGCTAATTCTCCATGTTGTTACACAGTACCGCAGAGTTGCTAGAGGCCATCATGATCTCCTGATTTTCTTGAGAATTTGTAACAGTGTTCTTTAGGCAGAAAATTAGGGAGGACTAATTTGGACTGGTTGAGTATGCAATTGTTTAATGAGCAACTAACTAAGAAGCATATTTTAAAATATTTATGCAAGTTCTGTCATCCACATGAACTGGAACTGTTCATCTACAAGAACTGAACGCAGATCTCTGACTGCAATCATGCATTGCTGCCTCCAAGGTGCAATGCAAATTGGTGCGGTGTATTTTCTAGCCTGTGTAAACATATTCACACAGTTAAATAATAAATTTTATTTAAGACTGATTTATTTGAATGCGCTTTATTTGGCATATTCTTAATTTTGAGCTGAGACAGTGATTGCTTCTCAGTATCAGATTATTAAAAAATCTAATAATTACTTACCTTTTGCAAAATATTTTTATTGTCTTTGTATACCAAAATTGTCTTAGAATTTTACTAATATTTTTCTTTTCTAAACATTCTCAGAGTCAGAAAGCTGTACTTTACAAGAAAACCCCAAAACTTTCTATCTTTACGCAGCATATAAAGAATTGAATTAACGTGAATTAATTTTAAAATCTCTGGTTAATTAACAAGATACACAATGCTTCTAACCCTTTAAATAAACAATAATTTGGTTTCATTTGCTGCAATCATATTATCAGTGTTTTCTCCCAACGGTAGGTATTGCAAGCAATGAGTTAATCACATTTCTGTAACCAATAATCATATATCTTTATTCTATTTAACTGATTGCTGCTTTCTAGATTCGGTAACACAATCCATCTAGTCTATCTACTGTCCACATCCTTGTACCTCATGCAATAGCTTTACATAAATTATGCCTAATTCACAAATCCACTGTGCTGTAAACAAAACAATTAACATCTATTATTTCTCAGTGCAGTACACCCCGTTAGTTAGCCCTAAGACCACAGAAAGAAGACAGAGCTAACGCATGTGTCAAACAGAACAGCTTCCTCTCACTTCTCATGCCCCTGCTCACTATTTTGGTTCATGTTTAGTAAAGCACGAGTAATTTAAAACCTAGGAGTTGTTTGAATTTAAATCACATGCCTAAAAATATTGAGCATTTACTCATGAGTCCTATGAATACAGAATCTAGGACTTGCATAGAAGAAAGTTAACTTTTTTGGTAGAACAACTTAGAAGAAAAACAAAAAATCCCACAACCCTAATATTAATTAAACAGTCCAAGGGTGAGAAAAGTATTCCAGTCAATTTGAAATCATGGATGAAAACAGATTATGACGGAGATTTAACAACTGCTTATTGATGGAGTATATTTGTAGCCATCCATTTTTCAGTCATTCCAAAGGAGTGTGCTTTGGGACTGGATTTAGCACATCCATTTGACAAGATCATCCATCAAAATGAATAGGAAGCTGGAATGAACCGTATTTGCTCACTGTACCACCAAAGCCAAAGGTATCCTCAGAACAGTGATTCCCTCTGCCTATCACAACTCATTGTCTGTGCCCTGGTTTTAGTACTATGCTAACTATGAAGTACTCATCCTCTCAAATGCAAATAAATATTTGTTTTCAAATCACTAACTGAAAGAATACCTCTGCCTAGACAAATGAAGGGAATTTCACTGAATAGAGAATGACCACTTCAACGCTACTCCCAATACCTCCCAGAGTCAAGAGAAATTTCTATGAAGAGTTTTGAGGATAATAACACTGAAATATGTGCAAATAATTTTTCCTTAGAGAAAATTTATGCATGTTTATTTCACTAATTTGGAGTCTGGACTTCTTTTGCTAAAACAACACTTTTCCAAAACCTTTTGATTTTATCAATAACTGACCAGTTAACTTTAATTTTCTTGAACTGAGTGGACCATCAAGACAAAAATCACAAAATATTTCTCCAAATCCCTGTCCTAAGATAATAAACCAATATACAAAGTTGGGGTTTTTGAAGACATTTCTATAATTAGTGTTATATTTTTCTTTATAACATCCAGAATAATTTTTTAAATGAACAACGGCTAGAAATAACAGTATCTATCTCACCAATGAGGTGTTTCAAGCTGTTTCAACCTAGTCATATGCACAAATATTTCAGGATACATTCAAAGCTTTTTTGCTTTTCCTAGGACCCCTTTATGTGAGCCTATTCTCACTAAGTTGTCATGAACTAACAGCAGCAGAGCACACCTCACACTACACTCAGATAAAACCGAAGTGTTGCTGAGGACTGACACAGCAGCAGTCATTGTCCTCACGTGGACAATGTGCTTTACCACACCTACAATTCTAAACTGTGGTGGATTACAGCTCAGCAGCAGGTAGAAGATGGTCAGTAATAGGCACAAGTTTGACAATGCATACGCACAGATGCTTCTCAGAAAGTCCTTTTGACTGCATTTCTTTCTTTCATTAGGTCCATTAAATCAGTGCCGTCCATCATCATATTTCCTTTCCTCTTCTGCGCCTCATTTCACTGAAAAGTGTGTCTAAGTTCCTCTAAGATTACCAGCAATTTTCAAATAAGAAAGGATGATATGATGTGATTGATATGATTGATATGATATGATATGATATGATATGATATGATATAAAAGCATAGGATGGTGAGGCACTGGAATAGGTTGTCCAGAGAAGCTGTGGATGCCCCATCCAGAAGGTTCAAGGCCAGGCTGGGTGGAGCTCTCAGGAACACGGTCTAGTGAAAGTTGTCCCTGTCCTTCCAGTCAAGAGGGCTGGAACAAGATGATCTTTAAAGTACCTTCCAACCCCAGCCATGATCCTATTATTTAAATTATGATAATAAGTAAACCTGTGGAACCTCCCTATTTTGATATATGAAGAAGGCAAGTACTGTTCTCACTAGTTTGACTGACAGAAGGAAAAAAAAGTCTGGGAACTGCTGGTTTAGCAAGGATAGCCAATGAGGTGTAAAAATAAATTCTGATTTTCTCAGATTTGCAAAGTTATTAACCACTCACAGTTCTCAGGAATTCATTATACTCATAGGTAACATTCTCCAATAATTCATCTTTTGATGTATTTAGGCAGAATAAGGAAATCACAAATTATCAAACACAAAATAATTAGGTAACAGAATGTACAAGCAATTAAAAACTTCAAATAACCTCAGTCAGAGCAAATTTGAAATACTTTAATCTGGATTTATGAAAATATTTTTGCTTTAAAACTAGTCTCCACTAATTCAAAATGGCTTAGAGTTGATCAGTCTTCTAAAAATAGGTTTAAAAGCAACATCTCTAACACTTACCATGAAGATGAAAGTTAAAGAAAAATTGCTGTCCAGAGTTTAAAGATCACTACTATACTTTCACTATTAACTCAGCAGAAGATAACAGTGATTCCTTCTCAATATAAGGATTTCTACCAATTTGAGGAACAGGCCCATTAGTAGCTGACCCATGGCTAAGAGGAGCTGTCCATAAAAGCAGACACAGACAGCATTTTGAGAACTCATATTAAGATAAAACATCACCAGAAGATGGGCACAGGGAATGATGGGCCCAGGTACAAAAGCAAAGGCAGATCTAGTGCTGCACTTTGATACTTGATGTCACTAACAATACCAAAAATTGGTGCTTAATTTGGCAAGCTGGATTTTGGTTGGGAAATACAGGGATCTAGGTACAACTGAAAACACTCAGAGCTTCTTTTGGAGAAGGAAAGGTTTTCTACACTTAAAGCTGTTCACTCCTTGTTAGTCAGGAGTAAAAACACTTGAATTGCTCTGCTGATGTAAATTAGATTGAATTAACCAAATGAATATACTGAAAACAAGCCGTATTTTTCATTTGAGTCTATAATTTACAGTAACACTTCCAAAAATCACCCTCATGATAAAATAAAACCACTTTTTTTTTCTTTCTGTTAGTAATAATTGAGTAGATCTACTCCACATCTAACTAAAATGTACATCTATATAGAGAGTTTGATTTACTGCATGAATGAAAATTATTCCTAAGTAACCTGAAATACTGGTTTCTTCTGGTAGCTGAAGAAAACTTTTAGGTAAGCAGGAATCACATTAGTACAGTAGCTTACATCACCATTACCTAATTTAGCATTTAGTAATTTTATGATTTCTTAAAAAAAAAGAAGCAATTTTATTGAAATCATTAACAAATTGCATGAATCCCAAATAATGTACATTAAAGCCAGTAACAGTTTCAATGAATAGCTTAGACATTTAAAAGTCTTTGTCAACTTACTTTTTAAACCATTTGCCAATGGTGTTTTTTTTTGCAAGTCAGAATTACCATCCTATTTGATGAAGGTTCCCTGATGCAAATCAGGCAAAAAAATGTAAACATAAATAGCAAAATATATAAAAAAATTGATGCAGTGTACACTAGACTTTTAACCAGATTTTAAATATAATAAAATGATTAGTCTGTGGCATTAAAAAACCCTAGCAAACCTTCCAAAACAGAACAAAGTACATTTGTGGGCACCATAAAAAACTCTTATATTCAAAAATTCTGCAACAGAACCATATCAACTTTTATGAACTTCTAAATATAGACCCATGAATTATATTATCTAAAAAGAGAAAGTAAAGATATGCAATTATAACATGCAAAATATTATCCTGAGCTTTGTAACAGGACAATCTCTTGTCATCCAGAAATTTAGATTATTGAAGTCACCAACAAGAATTGTGCACTTCTCTCTCACTTCCCAAAAAATCTGAATAGCCATAAGCTATGTCCCTGCACAGCTTTAATTATAATTACTGCTTGAAATGCCACCAACCCTTTGTTTTGTTTGGGTTTTTTTGCTTTTTTATTTTCATCTTCTGTGGTGTCATCCTACTACAATCATCAAATAAATAAACAAATAAATAAATAAATAAATTGTATGTTTTTATTAAACACACCTCTCCCTTACTTTTTAATATTCTATTTGCTAAATTTTCAAGATAGCTCCTTTTTTTTATCAGCTGCTACTGTTTCATAATAGAAACTTTGTTTTTGCCTTCAAATCTAAATGATTTTTTTTAGATTACCACAGCCAAAATAATCAGCTCCATCATATAATTTTCCAGCAGAAAATGTCCCCTTGCAGTCAAACACACTTGAAAACTACTGATGATCATGCGTTTGATATGTCATTTCATTTTAACAAGATTTCACAGGTATCCCATTAGGAAAAGAAAATTCAATATGTGAACTAATTAGTGCTACTAATGAATCTACATTTGTACATACTCTACGCATTATTTTTAAGCTTAATGATATTTCAAGAGAACTATAGGATTCACCATCCACACACACAGAAAACCCTCCGTTTCATGATCTTGACTAGTAATTGCTACTGATGGCTTTTCAGCCCTAAAATCACAAGTCCAGAAAAATTAAAGTCACAAGAAACAGTTACTGCTTATTGAAAGTCCTCCAGGTGCACTTATGAAGAAATGAACACATGATGTAGGACTCTGACACTTTCACAAGTTTAGAAAATTAGCAAAATTTTTAGCATCATTGACAAGAATCCCCAGTTGGAAGTACAGTTAATGAAGTAATTCTCCCCTCGGTTTGGCCCCTTATTGAAACCTCCCCCTTGCTTCTAGCCCCACATTTTTCATGTCTAAATACATGGAAAAGTGACATGGTCTTGATTCACTGAAAAAGGAAGATTAGAATAGGATTCCAGGAACGCCTTTGAATAACAAAGTACTGAAGTTAAGTAAGAGACTATATAAATATACAATAATAGTCTACAGACCTATGAATATATCAAAAACATATAAAAAGGAAAAATCTTTTGGCATCACTACCACCATTAGTGAAATGACTCAACTAGTTCTCATAGGACAGTAATTTTCTGTTAATAACCATAAATTATTAAATAATTATTTTAATTTCACCGTGATTCTTGGTATAATCCTACCATCATTACTGGTAATTAAAAAACTTCACACGTTATTTCACAGTAGAGTTGGGATTATATTGCCCTTTACACTAATCTTTTTTATTCTAGAAAACAAATATATCTTCCCAGAAAGTAAGTAATCAGTTCACAGTGCCCTTAGTATTAAGTACCCTTAGTCTTATGGTTTCAAATAGCCATTTAGCAGAGTCCAGCACTGGATACTTTGGCACTTACTTACTTACTTTGAAATAAGGAAAATAAGGTGATTTAGTACCCTAGAGGCATATCAAGTGAATACAAAATTGGTTAAAAAAACCCTGTATACTATCACATGCTAAATCATAGCAGATATGTGATGGCAAATGATGTACATTTTATAAAAAAAGTCCACAACTAAAGCCCTTTGCAACTGTACTTAGCAGGGTGGAAATTCTGGTAAATAAACAATGCCTTAGTGGCAGGAAAAAAAAAAAAAAGAGAAGAGTTGATTTTCTGCACATCTGTGTCTTGCAAATTACTAAAAAATATAGCATTTGTTCAACTCCCACAATTTATAAAGTACACTTTGGGTATTTTTTTCCTCACCCATTGTGTGTGAAAGGCTAGACTGTAAGTTTGGCTGCTAAATTTAAGTACACAACAAGCACTGTGAAAAAGAATTAATTTTAACAGAGAAACTAAGAGTTATATTAACAAAAGTTCAGGCAAGACTAATATACTGAGTTAAGTTTTGTCACTTCCACTTTTTAAGGTAACAATTCAACAAAATATTTTGGGATTTGGAAGTGGGAGGGTAACAAAGGGAAGGAAGATTTATATCCCTAATTCCCTCTTAGAATGAGCATACCATGAAGTTCAATAGCCTTCACCTCCCCTGGGGTTAAAAGAGGTCCATTGTAAGTAACACTTTTATATTGCATTCAGTCATATGGCTTCAGAAATTAGCTATGAGATCAACTGTCTTCATGTGTAGTAGTAAATCATTTCTCCCTACTTTATACAGTGGCACCTCTGCAAGGAAAAAAAAAATTAATTACAGCCAATAGTAATTCAACGAGAATAATTAAAAGTGGTGTCAGAGAGTGAAAGGAAGATGATGCCATTTTCTAGTTAACTGGAGCATTTAAAGATTCACTCTCCTATTCTTTGAGCATAATTAAATCTATTAAAATAGGTTGTGAAGCTAATATATTCAAGTTAAGAAAAAATATTAAGATTTAGTAGCTTTTATGTATAAACATATTCAGATTTCTTGACTTACACAAAATAACAAATTTGTGATCAAGACAAATAGAAAGTAAAATTTAGAATTTATTGCAAATGTCAGCATCATCATGTCTTAATTGTGCTCAGAACTTATTTGTGGTAGAAAACAAATTTTCAAAGCTACAGGAAACAACCTACACTCCTTATATAGGGGATTATCAGTAGTAATAATGTAGATAAAAACTACAGCATCTCGTAGACCAGTATTTTATGCTGCAATTATTTTCCTTCTGTTTTGAACCTGAATTTTACTTGAACAGAACCCAGCACTGTATGTATCTGTGACAATATGCTGATTTATCAGTAATATCAGGTCTCAGAAGCTCTACTCTCTAAAACACCAAATATTTTGCTAAATTAAGTATTGCTTTGAGTACAATACATATAAAAGAAGAAGGTGTCTTCCAGAAGCAGATAATATTTGATAACATTTGAATAATTTAATGCAGAAGCATCCATAAATGAATACTAATTTAGGTGAAATACATAAATGTTCCATCTAGACTAAAATCTGTTATGAAGTCATGAAAGCATAGCCTACAAAAAATATATAGAATCTAAGAAAAGCCTTTTCTTTCAATGAGTCTATTTCAGAACTATAGATCAACTGAAAACATCTGATCAAATGACATTTAAAAATAAATTCTGATTAAAAATATTTGAACTAGAGTTGATACTCATTTCTGTATCAATTTCCTAGTTGATATCAGACAGATATTGTTTTCTTTTCATTAAGTAGTGCAATATAATTTGTCAAAATATCAATTATTTTACTCCAATATTAATTAAACATTTTGAATGGCTCTTTGGATATGAATGTTACAGTAGAATTTTTGACAACCACCATATATTCTATACCAGATTCTTATTCACAGATGAACAGACCTAGAAAAGTCTTGCAAATATGAAATTACTTCCTTTTAGAAGAAAAAGGTTTTTTTCTTTCTGCAGGAAAAAAAGAATTCACAAGTTGTCTTTGGATGTCTGTAACCTGAGAAGTAGGTGTCTGGCAAAACATGCAGAGATAGTCCATTTCATGATTTGCACCAAAATCCAGTTCATTGCTGTAGCTACTTAGGGTCTGGATGAGTGAACCCCTCAGGAGGTAAAAAAATGGCTTCTGGGCCCAGACTCCACAGATTGGAGGCATGGAGTCAAATCCAGTTGGCCAATAGCCACAAATGCTGTTCTCCAGGGCTCAGCCAGTTCTCTTTAATATCTTTACCATTAACCTGGATGAGTGTACCCTCAGTCAGTTTACAGATGAGACCATGAAGTATGGGAACATCAATCTGTTTGAGAGTTCAAAGGCCCTATCTCATGTACTGTAAAGTATGCCATTTTTGGGAAAATATTACATTTACATTTACATTTAGGGAGAATTTTGCAGCTAAATCAATATATAAATTCTGGTTTCCTTTGCTTTACTGATTTTATGCCACTGATGATGTTTTAGACCACATTTATTAGCTTTTACTCTTTGAATTTACTTCCATAATTTTAAATTGGAGTTTGAGACTGATAGGTCACTTTAATTTTCTTGGCAGAATATTAACATTGACAACTCGATGATTGGTTACTGTATAATGCAGCTCAGCAGTACCACTAGCACTTTCACCTAAGTCAGTGTCTACACTACCATTATTCATATAAAAATCTTGTCTCCCAAAATGCTACAATTTCCTGTTCAGACTCATCCACTTGGATGAATTATAAACTAAAGGTTATTTCAACAGCACTTGTCATGAGCTACTTCTTTCAGTTTGTAAACTAGCTAGAACATGGAAGTAAATTATGCTGTCAAATGCTCTGAACCCTTTTAAAAATGAAAGATTTAAAATTCATGGATAGATAAATGATGTCTGAAGAAGTTTAAGGAATTATAAAAAACGAGAATTATCTTTCCTCAACCATATACTGAAATTCAGTGTAGTTTGTCCACCTGGCCAACAGATTTATTTTCTGCAGAATGCAAAAGTATGGATTATCTTCTTCCTCCTCCTCTTCTTTTTCTTCAGATTAATAAATAAGTGTGACATTGATGTCAGTGCATTATAGGCCTTCTGCATTTAGCAAATGGTACCATAAAGCATTTTGTACATGAAAATCCTACATCATCTTCAAAGAGTTATACTTAAATGTCAGGCTCTTACTAAAAATCATAGTGGCTTTGCATGGATTTTTTTTTTTTAATTTTGAGATTTTCTAGGGTATGTGACTTGAGAGAAAGGATTGAAAGATGTTTTCTTTCCCTGACTCCCTACAGTAGTGTTTTATGAAAAAGCTTGCTAAAAAGTTTCATAAGACATGGACCTGGTTACTGAGTCCAAATACGAATTGGCATCGCTTTTCAAGTTCAACAAAACATCCCAAATTTTAATTTTACTTGTATTTTTATTCTAATACGATTATCTGTGATACTTCACAAAAAATACATCATCTAGCATGAGATTCAAAGAAAACTAATGTAGCCATGACACACACAGTCTCTACTCCAAGAAACAAAAAATCATTTGAGTAATCCAAAATCACTCCTTATAGTTTACTAAGAAAAAGAAAATAAAGCACCAACCAATGTATTTTTTAAGGAATTAAAAAATATGGCAAACATGTGCCATTCAACATGTTTGAAATTTTTGAACCATCAGCCAAATTCTGTGCACTTATGATCTAGGAATAAACTTTAGGAATTAGCTGTCACAGGTTCTTCTTAGCTTCTAGACATAGTTCTTATGTCTGTAGCATTTACAAGAAATCTGCCTGTACTTACAGTCACATCCAAGGGTTCAGTTATGAAAAATTTAAAATACGTAAAGCAAACTGCAACTTTTAGATGAGATGACTAAAGCAGCATTTATAAAGAGAAGAACCTTAATACACGTCTTTCCTTTCTGAACACCAGCTCCCTTTAAAAGTAAGGTTTCAAATGTTTCATATACTACATAAATCATCTAATATACCACAATACTCTTTGTTGTCATTTATGGATAATAAGTCTACTCTTCACATTCCCCAGCTCATGTATTTGGAATCATGCTACCCTTCTAACATAACTGATTGCCACAGTGTTATTGGCACTATCGCTGTGGAACAATGGAGTCTAGAAGTGGTCAGCCAAAGTTCCTAAAATGAGATAATGCCTCTGGCATTGAGATACAAAAATGGTTATTGGTGGAATATAAAGATGCTTTCAAACTTTACAGTGAATAACTTGGAGAAAAATCCCACAACGGTTTAGGTGTGTATGTTAAAAAGCGTCTGGTTTTAATACAGTGTAGGCAGGTTGTGTCTTCTCTGAAGGGCCATAAATCAAGCTTAGTGCTTTCTCTATAGTTCCCTCTTCCTCTTGCACTTTATTCCAGGTGTCTACCAAGGTGTTTTTACTTGTGAATCAGGTCTGCTAGCAAAATCTTTGAAATACATAAAAATTCCAATTAAACCACTGAACTTCATGGGGTGAATATTCCCAGTATTTTTGTGATCATGGACTTCATACCTCAGTTGCCTGAGATTCTCAGTAAATAACGGAACAATCTGGCACACTTATGCAATTTGGAAAGCAGAGACACAGCTGACAAAGTATTTCTATATTTAATTTCTACCCTTAGTGCAGAATCATTTTGGCCATGTTATGACAAAACAGAAGATTCAAAGGCGATACCAATTCTTTACAGCTTCACACTGTGGTCTTTTCTAAGCCTACATTAGCACCAACAGATGATTCTACCCAACAGAACACTTAAGAGGGTAATGGAGACAACATGCATTAAGACTCAGTACTGCTGATCCTGCTAAAAATACAAGTGTCATTGACAGTAACATCTTTGAAACTTCTCCTCAGTTACAGACAGACTTTTAGATTTTGCACTAGATACCAGGAAAAAAAAACGTAGGAGCTATTGGCCCCATGCTCCGGGCACAAAACAGTGCTGAACCAAATTAAAGGGAAAATCATAGATATTTATACTGGAATATACAGTAAAAAGGCAATGCAATAAACACCATTGCTGTAGTCTGCTTCTGTTTCAGGCTCATATTTCTATTCTTGCCACCCTAATTCACAGTGATTTTCTGACACAACTCCCTTCTTTGCTAGTAGGCAGTTTTCTTCAAAGAATATTAACTGGCAGCAACTAAACCAGTTCAATCATGATCAAAAGAAGATACTTTGAAATAATAATGAACATCATCATAACCACTCCTATTACCTTTTTCTTTCTGTTTTCCTTCCTTTATGAATAAAAATAACTATATCCTAGAAGTCTGAAAAAGGAAAAAAAAAAAGGAAGATATTGCATTCCACAGGAACATCAAATCTAGTCATTAACTCATTACTGCTCAAGTCCACCACTAAACCATATCCCTAAATGCCACATCTAGCAGGGATAGCAACTCAACCACTCCCCTGAGTCGCCTATTCCAGTGCTTGACAACATTTTCTGTGAAGATATTTTTCCTACTAGCCTATATAAACCTCCCCTTGGCAGCTAAAGCCATTTCCTTTCACCCTGTCACCAGTTACCCAGGAGAAGAGACTGACATCCACCTGACTACAACCTCCTCTCAGGTGCTTGTATAGAGCAATAAGGTCTTCCCTGAGTCTCTTTTTCACCACCCTAAACACTTGTGGCTCCCTCAGCCATTCTTCAGAAGATTTAGGCTCCAGACCTTTCTACAATTTTATCGCCCTTCTCTGGACATGACCCAGCACCTTAATGCTTTTAGTTTAGTGAGAGGTCCAAATTGAACACAGGGTTCAAGGTGAGGCCTCACCAGTGCCAAGTACAGGGAGATGACCATGGCTCTGTTCTTCTGGCCACACTAAGGCTCACAGACTTGCTTGCAGGAGACTTGTTTTAAAGAACAGGCTAAACCAGTGGAAATAGGGTTTGACTTCTGGACCTGAGAAAATGGCAGGGGTTTGTTTACTAGAGACCAAGGGAAATGGGAATCAAGAGAGGTCGCAGCTGATCAGAATCTGGCAAATATTATCTTGATTTTCAAACATGGAAAGAAGGAGAATAGCAGAAACAGGAGCCCTGTCAGTCTGAGAGATCATGTGATGAGTGAGCAGCTGGCCCTGAGCTTTTCAAGATCTTCATAAACAACTTGGACAAAGGAGTTAAAGGGATACTAAGTAAATTTACTTAGTAAATTATCATCTTTTTAAGATGATACAAAACTGGGAGGTGTTCCTGACTCCTAGGCAGGAAAGCCCTGCAGAGAGACCTGAACAAATCAGAGGGCTGGGCAATTACCAAGCACGTGAATTTTAACAAGCACAAGTGGGATGAGGCAACCCTGGATGTACAGACAGACTGGGGAACGGGAAGCTGGAAACCAGCTGTGCAGAAAGGGGCCAGAGAATCCTGGTTGATGTCAAGTTGAACACGACTCAGCAATGCCCTTGCAGCCAGGAGGGCCACCCATACCCTGGGGTACATCGGGCACAGCATCACAGCTGGGCAAGTGAGGAGTTTGTCCTGCTCTGCTCTACACTGGGGCAGCCTCACCTCGAGTGAGTCCTGTGTGCAGTTCTGGGTGCCACAGTATAAGAAAGAAATGAAACAATTATAGAAAAGCGAAAGGAGTGCAACAAAGATCGTGAAGGACCTTGAGAGGAAGCCTTGTGAGGAGTGGCTGTGGTCACCTGGTCTGTTCAGCCTGGAGAGGAGAAGATTGAGGGGAGATCTTGTTGCAGTCTAAAACTTCCTTGTGAGGGGCAGAGGAAGGGCAGGCACTGATCTCTTCTCTGTGATGACAGTGACAGAACCAGACAGAATGATCTGATATTGTGTCATATGAAATTTAAGTTGGATATCAGGAGAAGTCTTCCCCCAGAGGGTGGTTGGACACTGGAACAGTGCAGGCAAGTGGTTGCAGTACCAAGCCTGAGAAGAGAGCTCAAGAAGCATTTGGACAACGCTCTCGGGCACAGGGTGTGCCTTGTAGCACATCATACACATCTTGCGATGGTCCCATTGAGGAACAGGAGCTGAACTCAATAATCCTTCCAACTCAGGGTGTTTTGTGATTCCGTGAAACATTTTTTCCCCTTTTTTAGATACAATGCAAAAAGTACCTAGGTTGAAAAAGTCCGATCCTGCCTCTTAGATTTTCAGGCAAATAAAATCTGTTTTATATATAAGAAGTCTGTATGGGCAAGAAAATCACAAGACCAAGTTATCTAGGGATTCTGACCACCACTCTGATATGTACATTTCCTTGACACTTCAAGAGAAATGAGAAAATTCATTACATGTGAGAGCTAAGAGGATACTGTGGTATCAGTGAAATAAAAGGAAGTTCCTGGCTACCCTAAAGAAAACGCAGACTATAAAGCAGATTTCATATCACTGAAATTATAATCTAATTTTTTTGTGTACAGTACTTTCCTGGAAGCTTTTTGTGGATATCCCAATGGCATTATTTTAACAATGGTCTTTTCCTTGCAATTTTTTTATAACACAGAAAAATAAGGTCTAAATATATTCATGGGCCTGGAAGAGTCAAGTTCCTTTTTTACAATGAAGACTCAGAATAACTTCTTAGATAAAGATTGTCCTTTTTTTTTCTATACAGTCATTGCTGCCAAAAGTCATGTCAGATCTGTTGATTTGAGAAAGTGGAAAAGGAGTGCATCAGAATGCAAATACAAGTGAAAAATAGTATTTGTGCTTCTGAAATTGATAGCTGATGCATTCTGTGTTTGAATTGAAAAACCTAGAAAAATGCAGGTTTTAAAAATCAAAATGAAGCATATTTAGTATGGTTTCATACTTTCGAGTGCTTGCATTTTCAGACTGCATCTCACTTTCTGTAACCAAGTAAATTAACCAGAACAATAGTTGAACTAGTATGAAAAAAAAGTTTAATCACCTTGACACAGTCTAACAATCACTATGAGAATTATGTGAAAGAGACAGTTGAATGTTCAGCAAAATGCTCTTAATATTAGGCCTAAGATGCATAGCAAATAAGGGTTTCTGCCAGTATTAAGAATGTAAATCTAGTCAGTCAGTTAATTAGCGAACATGCAGAAGATTCCATAACTTATCCTACATTTCAGATAATGACAGGCTTCTTTCGGTGAGCAGTCTGCCTTATCAGTACAAGTACTGCAGGTGTTTCAAATAGCTGGCTGATTGCCTAGCAAACAGTCCATTTGAACAACTGCAGATGACATGAAGAGAACAGAGAAGTGCAAGTCTCATGGAAGAAAAAAAAATGCAAGCAGCTTCTTACCCTAGCTAAAATAATGTAGGATATACTTTGAATCCAATTGTAAAATACAATGAATCTTTATAATATAAAACTTAGGCAAAAAAACCCCAAAAACTTACAAAAATTTTTGAGGCTGCCTGATAATTGCCCAGTGCTGCCAAATCAACACATTGGAATGTTGCATCTGAAGAGATTGAACATGATAATTTAACTTCTATTAGTTTGCAACTCTAAACATCATACTGAAGTAATCATGCTTAATAGATGTTTTCTGCAAAAGAATGTTAGTCTTTTGGTGTTATGTGACAACAAGAGGCAAACAAAAACTTTTGTGACTTTTTTGTACAAAACCAAGAAATTAGCCACCATCTTTAACATACCATAAGAGAAAAATCAAAGAACAAACATGATCTGGGGTTTTGTCTTCAGTCTTAGCTAAACAAAATCTCTAATCTCTCGCTGTTTCAGATGTATTTTACCTTCTTATATTTCCTTCAACATATTTGGGTAGTTTCCATAAAAAGCATGCTAATTCAAATATTTCAGATGTTGTATGGATGCAGCATCCCATCATTTCCTGGAGACCTGAATCTCTGTTTTCTCATATTTTAGTCACAAAATTATAAACAAAAAAACAAAACAATCCCCTTTCTCCGCTTAACTCTTACCACTATCCAATGGACATCCCACAGACTTCCCTCACATTACATATTTTCCTTTAACTTCTTCCCTTTACTAGCCTGAAATACTGAATTCAAACTCCTTGTCGCAACCTCTACAGCTTAATGTGTTTTATGGTTTTTCAAAAAAGCAGGTATTCAAGAAAGACCTTCTCTGTGTTCTAAAGTACTTTCTCCTCTAAGGAACTCCTAATGCAGCTCTCTCTACCCAAATTCAGATTTCTAGGGTTTCATATCCATGAATTTTCTATCTGATGGACAAAGACAGAAATATTACTTGTTATTAGAAACAGCAGTGACCATAAAGGTATCACAGTTAACAGAAAGGCGTCAGAGGGAGAAAACAAGCTTCGCTTTTGACAAAGAGTATTACCATGTAAACCTTATTTTCATGGAAACTGAGATTAAAAAAGAATAGCAACCTTAGTAATATAATTAATATAATTAATATAATTAAAAGCATATAATATTATATCATATGATATGATATCATATGATATGATATCATAAGATATCATATCATATAATATATTTGATATAAAAATAATATAATGTCTTCCTGAAGCATTATTATTATAATTAATGATATTCACAAAAATGGGAAGGTGTATAGAAATTACTAAGTAAAATGTTGCATTTCTTAATCATATAATATTCAGTGAAGGAAGAATATATTGTATCTTACTACAACACTAGAACAGAGAAAGACCTTAATTTTAAAGAGAGTAACTAAGCAAGGCATTAAAAAAAAAAATTGATTTTCATACACTGTACTGAAGAATATAATAGAAATACTTGATAATTTTTTATGATCTTTGAAAAATCTTTAGAAGTGACTAGCAATGCTCAGTTCCTAGAAATACAAAAGTACATCTGCATTTCAGCTTCTCCCAAACCAACACATTCCACCCCTGCATCTCTGGGAAACACATCAGAAAATCACTGTCGAAATTATATACAACATACATCTCTTATCTACATAAACAATCAACTACTCCACCCCTAGATATTTACTACAATTATACTTAACTTATTGCTACTACTTGCTTTGCCTTAAATTCTCCCATCCCATCTCATTTTATAATTCTCATCAAATTTCATCTCAGTTTGGTTCGAACCGGGCGGAAACACCAATGAATGTTGTGGTTTCAGTTAAAATTTTGTCGTTTCCCGGCCAACGCACCATTTAATGTGGTGGTTTTATGCTTACCAAATTATTTGCCAACTGGAAAATTGGGATTTTTGGGAGAAGAAGGCAAAACAGGCTCAAGTTAAAGGTAAACATGCAATTTATTAACACACAGAAAAGAAAGAGAAGAGGAGGGAAAAACTGAAACCTCCAAAACTCCGCTCCCCTCCCACTAGTGTTCATTTCTCCACAACCAACATAGAGACAAAACTTGTGACATTCAGTCAGTTTCACCATTTAAATAGTCTTTCATCTATTCTTCAGGAGAGGAGTCCCTTGTTCTCTATGGAATTCTCCCACCGACAACCAGATAAGGCTTTCTCGTGGGTTGAGCTCTCACAGAAACAGCCGCCCTTTTACTAAGACTGTAAATCTAAAATTCCAGAAATGAAGCACAGGAAATCTAACTTCTTAATCTACTCTTTCTGGACAGCAAATTGCTCCTCATATTTTTTTAAAAGAAGTTATTTATTTTTTAATAGTAAAAAGGGTTGTCATCTGACCATAAGTTTACATAATATGTCTTTTATTGAGCAGTCATTACACTCTCATGATTTATGCTGATGACATGTTTAGCCTGGACTGAAATTTGTACTTCAAAAGTACATGAAGTTCTTCAATTTTAAACACTGGAATAAATATTACTAAACCAAACCTTGACTACAGGTCAAGGTATTTGTGAAGGAATAGGATAAATTCATACTCCAGAAGCTCCATGGAATTAATTTCTTCTCAGATCTCAGCTGAGATCTGTCAACCCCTCTGAACATTGAACAGAACTCAAAAGCAGAAAGGCATCTGCAGTCTTCAGAAAATCCTCAGACATAAATCCCTCAGAGATTTTCTGGTTTCTAAACTGCATGCACTGAATAATTTTTGAGATCTAACCTTGGCACTACTGAAATAAAGGTAGGAATTTCAAATTACTCTAGTTGTTGTAGTAGGATTGAACTCTTAAATTTTAGACCTGTTATGTATTATTTTGTATTCTGATAAAATGAAATAATTTTTCATCTATTCATAGGTTTTTGAACTATATCATGTATTTTTAAGATTTCCTGAGGCCTAACACTTAAAGATGTATAATACTGTTTATGTTTCCCTATTTTTCAGTAGAAAAAAAAGAAATTAGTCTATGATATCAGGCTGAATTTTATTAAACCATGATGTAAAATGCCTCTAAAAAACATTAAACATGTTATTCATTTATTCATATTTGAAAAGAGCAGCAAAACTCATACTAAGGTGTATTATGAAGCAACTAGAAAGTGCAAAAGCTTAGGTACTTATTTTACTAAGTTAATTCCAGAGAACCTATATTAAATACAAAGCACATTTATACGGAACTGTCATGAAATGTCTAAATGGGAAAAAATCTATTTATGCAGTCACATTGCTTTTCATTTTTCTCATAAAAGTAAATATGAAAATGTAGTCTGATACATGAATAGTAATTTGTTTTCTTACTCAAATATCACGGGAATTTCTATGCAAATACCAGAAATTTTCCAAAGCCGTTCGGAAGACAATCTAATTTTTGAAGTCACTACTGCAGAAGAACAGAAAGTGAGTGGGAAACAGGATCCATTTCCATCATCATACAAAGAAGACTCCCATTCTGGGACATGTACTCCCTGAGCTGAAAGTTTAGTTTAGATTTTGCAAAGAAAAAAAAAATTAACCAGAAGGAAATGAAACACTTTTTCCAAGAACATATGTTGATATGTACAGAGAGCCATGATCTAAAAGTTCCTCATAGTTCACCATCTCACTGTTAATTCCCATACTATCTTCTCTATTCTGCTATTACAAAACCTTGATTTGCTTATTGTTGAAGCTTTATTTTAAAAGTGACACATCAGAGCCTCCCAGTGACTCAGATAAAGACATTCTGCTTTTCAGCTGATGATGTCTAGATTCCTGGTGACAGTTGTCACAAGGCTGCAGATTGTTCAGTTTGTATCTCAGAGAGAAAATAGGCAGAACTGATACAAACAAAGGGGCTTATCCTCCCTTTTTTTCATAGTGTTCTCTTATCTGAGAGAGCTTACTTTTTCATCCCAACCTTAAAAATAAACCTTTCTAAACATATGTGTTTGACACAAGGAAAGACAAGAAGGCTGATACCTGCACTAACAGAAATCAGAAAAGTGTGTGATTAGAGTTTAAACCACAATATTATCAATTTGATACCATCAACAGTCTTTCCCCAGAAGAAAGTATCTGTAACTCTCACTGATGCCTTAAGAATTTGTAGATCTCTTCATTCTACAGCATTAGCTCGGCTTTTAAATAAACTTGTCTAAAATAAATAAACAGGCTACTGCTGTCCTGGGTTCATAGATAGGAGATCCAGAGTACAAGTAGAAATTTTAAAGTGGCTCCATTATTTTTTGTCTCAGAAGTGAAAGAGCATGGAAGAAGAAGGCAGGTAAACAATGGTTGTGAGTTCTTCTGAGACCTCTTAGTGACACTAAATTACTCCAGGAAGACCACAGACTACCAAGAACACCCAGAGTTGTCCCTAATCAGGAGTTTAATGCCACAGAATGGTTTGCAACAGCCTGGCTTGATTTATAGGTGGAAAAACAAGTTTTGTAGCCTAACAAAATCTAGGTCATCACTGTCAACCAAAATGTGGATTATTGCCTTTTCTAGTAGCAAAATGGGTTCTGAACCAGTTCTTCCAGGACAAGGTTTTGGCAGATCTCTGTACTCAGTGTTTGNATTAGTTGAAGAGAGTCATTATGGCACTTCTCAGATCAAGTTATTGGTATGGTGTCCCAACATCAAAAACACTTGACTATTACTTTTCATATAAGATTGTTGACTGTTCTGTTCAAGTAGCAGAGGTTCAGAGAGCTTAAGAGATTCTACTTTTTCCATACACAAGCAACTAATACTGTTAAATACATTTAAGGTGACTTTTAGAGTAGACATAACTAGATATCACAATATATTTTTAAAAGTTTGGGGATTAAAGTAAAATTGTCTTGAAATAAAATCCAGGACCTATTAGGGAGGCACAAATGAGTAATTTGCAATTTGATAACAGTGGCAGGTTGACTGCTGGCCAATGCACGCACGAGAACCATTTACTCCATTGATCTGGAGTTGGCCTATATCAGAACCCTACTACATGGTTTATCACAGGAAAATTATTGCTTTCTACACTAGTTCTGAAATATGAAATGTTAAAAAAAAACCCCTACTGTTTAGACATATACTGTATTCCAAAGAGAAAATTTCTCTTAAAATTTTGAAAGAAAGCTTTTTTTTTTTTAACAGAGAAATGCTCCAAAGAAGGGTTGGAAATATTTTCATTAGTATATTATGAGAAAGAAACTACAGCTAAAGCTTGCATAATCTAATAGTATTTCACAAACCGTAAAAGTATAAATGGCAGATACATATTTTAATATTTTCAGGAATACAGTCATGACACATCCATTAAGCAGTATTAACCATGTCGTTATGGATTCTTAAATTAAGATATGCATACCTTCCCCTGTATTTTCTACAAATTATTCCTATACATACTACAAATTTGCAGATTTGCCTTTATGCTATATTCAGAAGTGCACTGTTGTTGTTGCTGCCATTTGATTTAATTTTTCTTCTTGACATGTAATACAGTATAGAGGATCATGATGGTAGGAATTGTCCATACTGGTGAAGACTAAACACAAACATTATCAATTACTTAATCACCAGTGTTTTGAATCTCTAGTGTTTTCCTATTCCAGTGGCTGTCCCCTAATTTATTTAAATCACTGATGTGATTACTGTACAGAAAATGGAGAATGGGAAATTATACTTCATCTAAATCACTATAAAACTAGAACACATTATAACATGATCCGAAATATCTTCATATAACTGACACAAATACTTACTGAAGTGATTGCCACTTTCTTGCATAAGAGAGAAAATATAAAAAGTAGCATTATAATAAACTTCCAACATTTTATGCAAATATGAGCACTTCAATACAGAAGCAATTATAAGGTAGAATAAATTGAATAAATGACTTCTACTTTTGAAAACTCAGTATTTCTGATAAACTAAGTGCAACTGATGTGACAGGAATAATAATTTTCCATACTTGAAAGCTGGTGTACTGAGAAAAATCTAGGTGTGATCAGCAAGGCAAAATCTTCATACTCCTAATTTCTTGTAGTTACCATAGGAGACTAAATTAAACCAACTTTGTTGGGGGAGGGCAGAAGGTTCCCCAGCTATTTAAAAAGCATGCAATTGCAGTAATTCTGAAAAAAAACCCCACTTTGTCTCAGGTTTTTACAGGGTATACAAGATAAATTAAAAAAAGGTGTTTCTTGAGCTCTAATAATCCATCATTTCTCCTGTCCGTGGGCAGCAAATTTATTATTCTTCTTTTACATATTTTATTCCACCAAATTACCTTATCTAAGGCAATGTAGATGCAGCTGAAATAGAAAATTCAAGAAATACTATCTGCACCTTTTTCTGTATACTTATCATGCCATCACCTTTCTGTAAAAATGCTTACATGGTGCTAAAAAAGTCAGGGTGTGACTCTGGAGGTGCATATATCATTGTACAAAAGGGATAAAGAACCATTCTTTTGGAAAACCATCTTTAAAATTAGCCTCTGGAAAACAAACAATGGATTATGGCAATTTCACGATACAAGACAAAAGTATAAATATAAAAAAACAAGATGAAATCTCCAGGCTTCCTGTAAATTTACTAGACCTTAGAAGGATGATGCAGATGCAATATTTAAGGTAGTTTTGGAGGCTTCAGGAAAATGAGGGGAAAAAAAACGTAAAATAATCTGTTGCCTATCTGAGTGATTCAGAAACCTATTTTGTTTCGGTTTTGGACCATCTCACACATAAAACCAAATCTAATGTCACAGTGTCTAGTTTATGAATTCGGCACTCAATATAACCATACTTTCCAAGTAGCACAATTTATTGAGTTTATCTCATATCACAATATTTTGTATTGAGAAAAAAGTTCTCACAATCTACAACAACATTAGGCCACAACACTGCCTAAAATATACTTTTAATTATTAATCAAGATTTTCCCTCATCACAGCCAGATTGGTCTTGTTAGTGAGCTTGCATTCTTTGATATTTGGCCTAGAGGGGATTTAAAGTTGAAAAACATAACAGTTTAGAGAAATAGGGATTGCTGCTCTAATTCCTTAGCTACTATAAAAAGCTGTACCATCTTCTCAGAGGAGAAGATGAAAATGGAGTGTGTATTAAAAAAAATTAAAAATTTATAACGAAGCTGTCAATATAAGTGAGATATGGGCATTATTGGCTGTGTAAAGACAGGAACTTGGCCTTGCTGGAAAAAGATTGACTCACTTACGAGTATTACTGTTGTAATACTATGGAAAAACTAGATTTTCATAATTCAGATGTCCTTTTCGCCTTTCAAGTTCAGCTTAACACATTGTTAACAGGCATTTTCTTGTAAGACAGAGTAACTTCTTGTAAGACGCAGTGATTCCACTTTTGCTGAATGTTAAGTATGTGATATGCCTGGCCTGCATTTTCAATGAGAGCAAATGGAGTGCATAAACCTAGAATTTACTGCAGCTTTTGATAAGAGGACTGCCAACCTAAGAGCTACAGTCAACATCTTGCCCTTTACTATCTTTTCTGTAAAGGTTACTAACATCTCTCGGGACTTGCTTCAATACAACTGAACTGTTCAACATTTTCTGCAAGCTTGGTCATTTCTTTTCGAGTTACTTTACCATCTGAAGCAATGAAGAAAAAGAGACATGGCAAAAATGGCTAAAAGGCTGTAATTTAACTTATGCCAATTAAAGAGCTACTCCTGACCAAAAAAATTATACAGAGAGCATATATTAGACAGGAATTAGTCTCATTAGTAAACTAAATGTATTAGGAGGGCTTCAAATCCAGTAATTTTTTAAATATCTGTATCCTGCAATGGAATTACATGGTTATTTTCATACTAAATCCACATGGTCATTGATGAAGGCTGAAAAACTATTAAGGATTTTTTTTTTTTAAGTCACATTAATTAAAAAAAAAAGTTTGGATCTCTGTACCACAGGTATTTCCCATAAACTCTGAGAAAAATATACATCCCACTGACATTTCTGGTACACAATTTTTGCACTGATTTTTGATAATTTAGGTGATAAAAATGGTGCTAATTACGCAAAATACAAAATGTAGCTTCTCAAACAGATATTTGAATGAGTGACTGTTTACCTCCAGGTTCAATGTCTGTTATACTTTTTCAATCTTTGTAAGAGAGATCCAAATTATGATAAAATTTTGCCCAGATACTGACATTTCTGTTTATGATAGGCAAATGGAATTGCATTCAATTATCTGTCTTGTCACGATACCTATGAGTAAAACTGTATGGAAAACCCTCATTCCTCTCCCTTTTCCTCTTTCAATTAAAATGCAAATTTTAATTGAAACTTAGGTTGTTTTTCTTATTACACTTGAACATAAATAATTTACCCAATTAATTTTCCCTTCAGATAAAACGTTTTCAAAATAGCTAAAGATATTTTCAAGTTAATGTCACCATTTTTCTTTTTCATCCATATATTTCTAAATAATGCTGGTCATTCCATTTGGTGCCTGAATGCAAGTCACCAATGAAAAATCATTATTTTGGAGAACTTATATGAAGCCAAATAAAGACAAATTCCCAATATTAAAACAGAGAAATAAAGGATTGGTAAATTTATATAGTTTGACAAAGGCTATGGAGAAATAGATCCAATAAATATTGGCTACATTCTGTAACTACAAAGAATCCTATCAGCATTCCTTACTAACCACAAAATAGGGAAGAAAAAGAAGCACCCTAAAAGTTGTCCAAATTCAAAACCCGTTGTGTGGCATTATAGACTCCTGGGTTTACCTCCCACTGTTTCCTACAGGAAACAAAGCTTTATAGTGAGAGGTCTCCAAAAATGAGATTTTTTTTGACAAAGTATATTCAGTTCAGTATGAAAGTCTAGAAATGTCTAAAAAAACCTCTCTGCTTCTAACAAGTAGTGCTACAGTTCTATCTTTCTGAGATCTAGTGCCAATTGCAAGGCTTTAATCAGAGAACTGAAGAAAACAGCTAAAGAACTAAATAATGCAGAAATAACACTACAAATTATATTCTCACATTTTGATTTTTGAATAGTTTCCACTGGGGATTTTATTACTGTGTTATTCACTAGATGAACTGCCTGCATACAGTTTCTGTATAAAGAATCTGAGGAGCAAAATTATTTAATAGAGAATAGATATGATGCAGGACACAGTGTAACATCAATGGCCAAAGGGTATTCTATTTTCCTGGCTATTTTCTGTTTCAGCACCATTGGTCAAGATGAAAGAAAAATTCCCTCCTTGCATTAGTTAAAAAAAAAAAAAAAAGGTAACTTAAGAATTACTCATTGCAAAAGCTGAAACAAAAGCTGAGTACTCCCTTCAAAAACATACATCAGCTTGAATCCCATTTTCTCAGTCCGGGGAACTTTTGGTCAGCACAAATGCTGTTGTGTTTGCCAGGAGGAGGAAGGAGAGGAGTATTACATAGAAGTATACACACACCCATCTCTTGTGACAACAGTATACAAAAAGTTTTCTTTCATTATCTCTTTGTTACCAGTTCTGATAATAGAATCATTATGCTTATATATGAAGAAGGAATATTTTTATCATGGCGAAAGTCTGTCATGAATAATGCAGCTGTGTTTTGTTTAGGCTAAAAGATAGAACTTTTTCTATGAAGAAATACTACCTATAACCCCCAGTCATTCTTCTTCATTGCCTTTGAATCTTCTCCAACTGGACAAGTCTAGTAGTGCAGCACTATGTTTTCACTCACTTCCACTTGCCACATTTGAAAAGATGTCTTTAGGTATTTTTAATGTCTTAACTTAAGAAAACAATGATGAATTAAACGCATTCCACTCTTTTTACTGGAAGTCAGGTTTAATGCCACTAGCACTCTCACTCAGGACGTTTTTCTACACTTTAAATAATTTGGTCATCTTCATAGGGCTATGATGATTTAAAAACTCATCACCACATATTTCTGTGCCCAGATGAATGGAATTTTCAGAGATGTTCTTTTAAATGATGGATTAGATTTATCCAAAATGTTTCAAGAAAGCACCTTGGAAATATTCCTGTAAGAAAATGTCTGTCTGTGTCTTGGGTTTGTCTCTGTCCTTGCCGAGATTCAAGGATGTTTAAAGTCCCCAGCCGTCTAAAAACCCTGAGCCGTGTCACAGAAAGAAGCGGAGTCCTTCAAGGTCTTGTTTTCCGTTCTCGTGTGATGTTTATTATTTGATATCTTACAATTTGCTCCGCACCCAGCCAAGGTCCGGACACAGGCTGGGACACGACGCGACTGCCCACTGATGGGGCGTTGCTTAGTTTTTATACAGATAATTACGTGCCCACTATTTACTATTTTGTACCAATGTTTGATATCTATACTACAAGGGTCATCTCTACCCTAATCCAATAGCCTAAAACTACTTTGTATGATCACCACCCCACAAGATGGAGGACCATGAAGAAGGAGAAGGATTTAGGGCAACACCCCAAATCCTCCATCTTGTCCCCCATTCACCTCTATTCTAAAAATTCCTAAACTACAAAATTTCTCACTCCATGCTGTACTAAATTACTACTTTCACACTTTTGAGGTTTCTAATTCTTCTCTCAGTGTTGGAAGCTTCTCCCATGGACTGAAATCAAACTCGGTGTTTTTCTGGGCTCTGTGCCAAGGTCTCCAACCCCCCTGGACCGGCTCCACACCCCCCTGTCCAGGGTCCAAACTCCCTTTCTCAGGTCCCAAGTCATTCAAAGGGATGCCCTGGATTCCAACATCTGTACTTTCCAGCTTTTAAACACATATCCAATCCACCTAGTTTGTGTTGAAACTCATCAAAACTCATTAGTGTCTTGTAAAATAATTTACTTGAGTCATATAATATTTTTGTAAATAACATTGTGTGCTGCTCTCACTTGACTATTGTTTTAATTTATGTAGGCCTACTTGTACTAAGGTCACTATAAGCACTTTTGAACTGTGCAGGTAATGAAAAGAAATCTAAATGTGTATACTCGCAGAACCAGTAAAAAATCACAATGCTCATTAAACATAATTCTTTACAGAAGGATATACAAAATTTTCAGCTTCACACAAATAGCAATTAACAACTTTATTGACAGTATGTTGGATTCTGCCTATAGATTACTATTTCACTGTCTGCTTCTTATGCAAACCAAAGTATGCAATGCTTGGGTTCTCTATTTGCTCAAGATGCCAGTATAAAGAAACTCCAGTAGTGTATGAAAAGCATTGCTAGCTGGAGGTCATGAATGTGCAGCCATAAGGATGACATGTTGTACAAGAGGTGCTTTCTCAGGAGCTTTATAAGACTGCTTTCACAGATGCTTCATTCAGATGGCAGATCATAGTCCTGTAACCTAGCTACCTGACAAGGCTGAAACCCCTCTACGGTTAAATGATGAAAGTGCCACTGCTGAAACAATTTACATTTATGACTCTTGGAAAGAAAATTCTTTCTCCTCACTGTCAGGTATAAAAGGATATATATACATGCACATGAGAGACTTTTGACTGACATCAGAAATCCCCCAAGAGTTGCTGGAACAATTTGATTTTTTTTCCCCTTGGTTAAGGCAGTTTTATTTTAAAGCTATGTGGAAATACCACATGAATATCTACAGGATATGTAGCTATACCAGAGAGTTTACCTTATACAATAGACTAGGTATGTTTCTGTAATGCATACAAAGATCCCCAGATGTGAAAGATTCTGTGATAAATCCCAATATCCTGTACTACAAATAGGTATAAATATTCTGTTCACTAAACACCTCTGTCACTAAAAGACAAACTGATTGTGTGCTGAGCATATGCCCTCATCTTGATTACCTGTCTTTAGCCAGAAATTTGATCACATGATCCATGGCCTGAGTTAAAAAGATCCACTTTGTCCTTCCATTGTCTTTCCAGTGTGTGTTGACACACTAATTAGGCATGAAAAAGTAAATAGTAAATATATAAAACATGTATGCATGCAGCCTTTAACCCTATATAGAAATTAAAGTTTCTCTTTTCCTTTAATTTGAAACATGGTATGATTTCAAATGGTTCACAGATAATAACTTTTTATTATGACTTTATTAGAATAGTTACTAGTTCATTCAGAAACCAAAATTCATCAAAATAGAAGAATTTTGAAGAATTAGAGGGTCTTGAAAAAGGTCTTGCTAGACAACTCACTATGCTATTTCTCCTTACCTCCTCACCTACTCCTTTTTTTCAATCCAGCACAGAAAGCTTATTCTCCTCTACTGCTAGCCACAAGAAATTTCTTTCTCAAGCAACACTGAATATGACATGCAAAATATTCATTAATTTTTCACTTATCTAGTAAGAAGAAATACCACAGCATAGTTTTCAAAATCTTTTTCCTTCCCAAATATTAGGAAAAATAGCCTGTAAAAAGAATAAAATTCTGAATATTCCATTTTGATATTTTCATCCTGACTAGAACATGATGGATACTTATACTCTGATCTCACAGTAACATACACTTGCATGTAACATTAAAAGATTGAAAGTAATTCATAATGGCAAAAATATGTCCAATGTACTTGAGTGTAATTTTATAAAATGCTTTTTCCTTTAATCTAAAATCCTTCCTATTCCAGGTGTATTTGGATGAAAAGTAATCTAATTTTAATGGAGGCATTATTAATAAGTCCTCTATGGTATAGTAAAAAGTTTCCTTTTCTTAGAATTTTTTTTATAAAGTGAATGTGCTCAATATTGTCTCTTTAGACATTTTATTGTATTTGCTTTTGATGTGATGCAGCATCATGTTGCTATTCAAATATTCACCTTTATAGGCAGGCAAAAATGTTTATACAAAGCTTCTGCAAAGACTTCAGAATACCCTCAAAAATATATGTTATTTAAAACATATAATACAGAAATATTGGTTTCAGGAAACAAAATCCTATGGAAAAGTGTGTACAGATCAGCAGAGACAGCAAGAGGAGGGACCAGCAGATCATTCTCTTATTCTGGTTTCTGCAGAAAAAATGTGAAAACCCCAATTATTTCTTGCTGATTTTCTTCCTACTTATATGTATTGCTGATTTTTTTCTGGATTTGGATGAACTGCCTCCCAAGTATTTGCATAATACAAAGGTTCCTAATGAGGTCTTAAGCCCCTTTATGACACAACACTTCAGTACAGCCACTAAATCTGTGCACACTACAAGCAAATATCAGCTTCAATTATCATATTACTTTCATTTTCCAAAAGACCAGCAATAACTATATCCTGAGATAGAAATGACACTGTCAATTAATTGCAACATTTATTCAGAAAATGATGTGGTGTTTCCTTATGATAACTACTATCCAAGTTACTGGGCTAAGACACCCATATCACAGCATCCCATAAATGTCAGCAGTTATTTTGAAGAATACATGCAATCTTCATTGTTTATTTTGTGAATGATTAGCGAAAATATTTTTTAATAATTATTTTATCTAAATCTTAATTGCTGCATGTTGACCAAAGAGAGCACAAGACAAATTTTAACAGTGCCTTGAATGATCTCTGATTTTTTCTTTTTTTAGTTCTTGAATAAACTTCTTATGTGTGCCTGATTTCAAAATAAACCCCTTCCTAAATGAACTCCTGTCCAAAAAGCAGTCTTTTCACATTCTCTTGATTTTGCCATCACTAACGATTTGATTAGAAGAAACTTGGTGGAATTCTTAATATAATAGAGAAAAAATTGCCCTATGACTGCTGAAGCCAACTTAAAGAATGTGAAGGTTGTCTTATTAGTGCTAAAAAAGAAATATGTTGGATAGGGAAGCAAATAAATTAGGACTTTGATGGGATTTTTCTAAAACTCCTACAAGGAACACACAAACGACAAGTGACACTAGAAAGTTAAAAACACTTCACCACCATAGGAGAGACAAATTTCTTTAATAGCAAGGGTTAGAAAATAAGGTGGGAATGAGATAATAACTTAGAAAAACTATTTGTAGACTGATTCTCTTTTTTTCCTGAAAGGTACCTCAACGATATTGGATTTAGTATTCAAACACAGCCTTATCAGAGGAAGTTAATATTGCACAAAACAATGAAAGAAATACATCATATACTCAAATATGAAAGATTACTACAGAAGAGTTCCTCTTAAGATTTTCAGACTTCCAGAACCCAGCAACATAACAATACCAGCATCCTTCAGGTCCAACTGGGTAGGCTCCTGGACAAGGTTCAAGAGATGCAGCTTCAGGTACAATTGAGAAGAAGCACCTTTGGAAGTCTTCCATCCACCCCAGTATTCCATTAGCGTCACTTTACTTTCACACACCAAGAGGATGAGACAACCTCAGCTTTCAGGGTGAATATTTTTAGAACAGCAAACATGTAGAGATCAGCATGACTCAGCTTTCTCATTTGAAAATTTAGTTAAATTTATTCACTTGAGATCCTCTCATCTTCAGTAAAACCCTGTGTCTGAATTATTCTTTGGAGAGGATTATTCAGTTACTTCAATAACAATCAGGATTGCAGAACAGATCCATACATTTTAGATGTATGCAAAACTCATGCTGGAATACAACTTTCAGCATAAAACTCCTGTGGTGTGTGTTATCAATGTTGACTTGTTTTAAGTCTTAACAGTTTTTTTCGCCATCTTAATGCTCTGCAGTCAGCAGATTGATTCTGTCTTTAGCTGTCATGATACTTTACTAAGTGCCACTAGAACCTGCCCAAAAACCTTATGCAAAATATAAAATAAAATTGCCATCAGTTTCCAAAACTGCACAGCACTGTTGACAAACCATTACCAGCAAACTGTGCCTGCTTTCTGGCAGCAGTAATAAATCCAAGCATCCTGCTGCTTGCAGAGCTTTATCTGAATACACAATGCCAGTGCAGGCTGGTCTCTTCAGGACTATGACAAGTACCTGGAGAGTTTTGCAATTAATATTATTATGTACTTTCTGCCAGGAATGCCCTTGAAAATATGAAATGTTACCTGCTGTATCTTGGAAGGAGAAAACCACTGAGAGACAACGAAGAGGAGCTCACTTGATAACTAGGGCTGTCTTAAAATGTTAAACTGTGAAGAAGCAAAATCTTTTGAAGGTAATTGAGCTAGTCATTAGCAGTACTTTAACCACAGCCATTTTAGAGATTTATGACAGGTATAGGAAAAAGCAAATAGCCTTGATATATTCCTCATTCTTCCAGCCTGTGGGATGAGGGGGATGCATTTGCATTAGAAATTTAATTCTTACCAGAATCTTGTAAATAAAAGTTTGGTACTGCTCTATGAACTTGTGAATAGAGAAGCTACATTTTTATATCTTTTGATCTAAGTCAGATCTAAATCCATCTTAAAGAGGACACCGAGTCACCTAACTCAACTCTGTTATTTCTGGCAACACTGTGAAAAAGCATTCCATGACTATTTGACGTAAAATGCTGGAGACTCTACCAACTGTGTTGCTAATGTCAAATCTTTATATAATGTTTCAATTCAAAGTAAAACAAACCAAAACCAAAAGCAATTGAACAAAATATCCCAATCCACAAAAATGCCACAAATTGCCTTATGTTTCTGCTAGACTGTCCAATTGTATTCAGGGCCTGTCCTTAAAAATCCTTATTATTTTTGTTGAAGAATAGGCTAAAAGTTAAGTCTAATCTCCTGTATTAAATTAACTGAAACAAAGCAAATAAATCTAATTATTTGAAAATTACATAAAAACTCAGCTTTTATGAATATTCACTATTTCTTACCAATGTCAAAAATACTGAGAACAGAGGTAAAACCAGATGGTTCCATACGAAAGCAGTAATTATTGCATCAGAACAATGGTTCATATCCTCACTCTGAGAATAGCCAATACCAGCTGCTTTAATGAAAAGTACAATAAACACAACAGTAGGCTGTTACTGCTTTTCTTGAATTGAAAACATCACAGAGCCAAGTAATTATTTTTTTCATCAGCAAATTCTCTGTAATAAACACATTTCCAAACTATAATAACTATTTTAAATGGCTGTGCATTTGAGCAAGAAAAAGTAATTATTCTTCAATAATATTTCACACTAGGTTTAAAAATACTCTAGTCATTATTAAGTCACAGAGAAAATGCACATGAACAAATAAGGCACAGTGCCCATATTTTCCACAGCATGCCACAAATTTCTTGGCTATTCAGTTTTTGTGAGATTATTTCTTTACATCCCTTTAGCATATTTGCTGGCCACAAATGAAAGGTGGGACAATGCCACATTTTTTGTATTAACTTCAAGCTAAAGTTCACATCACCACCATTTAAAATTAAACATTTTGATTTAAGTTTCTAAATCAGCAGCATGATCTTCCAAGGTGCTGAGCTATGGAACCCATCAATTATAGATAGAAAATTGTATCAATTAATACTGCAATTGAGGCTTAAAAAAACCCCCAAAATAGACAGACAAAGAAATCCGTCATCCTCTCTAACAGAAAACAGAACCATTCTTTGTGTCTACACAGTGTGACCTGCATATGGTCCCACTTCAGATGATCCAGTTCACTAGCTCTCTACAGCTATTTTTACATTATAACATTCTGTTTTGAGGTTGGTATCTCTATACCAATAATGTTTTTCACTAAAAGATACACAAGAGGTTTGCAACTCATCTGCTGGGACTATTTACTCTGCCTGTGTGGATGTGCACATGCATATGTGCATGGCTTGATGCTGAAAGGCTGTTCAGAACCTAATCTGTGCAGGAGCTCATCTTCCTCATCCTCAAATATTCACTGGCCATACAGCACCCACAAAAACCTGTTCAACACCACAGAGCCCCCAGTCTGCAGCACCACAAGCTCTGTAACTGCTTTCTCTGCAATAACTGAATACTCAAGCCAATTTTAACCAAAAGCTGTTTTTTACCAAAATATTAATGATACAGGGTAAGCAATAACTTAGCTGATATTTTAGCCTGGCTCTATTTAAATATTTTGTTAAAAGAAAGAGAACAAGTTATACATACATCACACATATATGTCTCTGCATATACACAAATATTTTTACTACAAACCTGAGTAGGCTATGCAGTAACTATGCATAGTTATACTATTTTATGTTGACTATGCTGTGCAGGGAGCAAATTCTTCCTCCCTGCCCCCAGAACAGAGGCATTTCTGTTTCTGGCATTGCAGGCAAGTATTCTGAATGCAGTATGAATGTGTATCTAACTGCTGCGCAGCACAGAAAAATATCTTCCTAATTTCATTTTGCCATTTTCTTTTCTAAATGATACAGGATAGTAACCATTTGAAGAGGTACCAGTGTGTCCCAAGAGTGAAAAGATGCTTACAGATACAAAATGCTTATATGCTGCCTGAAAATGACACCCTATCAGAAAGAAACATGATTTCTCAGAACTTCTGTGAAGAGTCTTAGCCTTTTGTAGAACTGCAGAGTTTCACTTCAGGTAAAACTGGTTAAACATCAAGCTTTGAATTCAACTACTGCTTGACTAAACCAACCTTATACAACAGTAATGTTATACACAAATAAATGCAAATAATTTTATGCATTTGATTGACACTATTGATCTAGAAATTCAGGAGAATCTTCTTTGCCTTATCATGACACAAAGTGATTTTTTTCTCTTCAAGCAAATGTACCCCTTTCAAGTAGAGATGCAAATATAGTTCTATCAACAAAATCATGTCCAGAAAGTTTCCTAATAAGGGTCACACTTTTTTCCTTTGAGAAGTGAAGCTGGGTACTAGCTCTAACTTCTTACACATCAATGCCACATGGTATCTCCCTTGTCTCTCCACCACAACTTGGGTACACACGGATTGATAGTTCCAGATGATTTACTAGCCTTTACAATTTTGAATATATTAGCTTTGGCAGATAGATATTTGATGCATAATTCAATACAGAGTGTATAAAATATTAGGCATGACTACTCAATTGAAGTTGCATAAATATTTCCAGTGAAATATTTAGTTATCATCCACTTATAACTTGCACTTCACAGGCTGTCACACAGACTCATGGTCTAGGTCACACGTTGCCAATTGAAGCAAAATGAATTGTTCATTTTGCATACAAAGGCGTATACATCCTCAGGCTCCCCTGTCTCTGCACATTTTTATGAGAATTGTCACTGCACAGACCTCCCTTCCTGGTAGGCATTTCCCTGCTCTTTTAGAGATATGAATAACAGCACACAGCATTCAGTATGCTAGAAAGAGCAGAACCTGAGCAGGAGTTACAAGTTTACTGAGGGGAGCTGTAAGAGCTTGAACGAGAGATCCAGGACTCCAGGCAAGATCCGGGACTCCAGGCGGCTCTTTAAAGGTGCTGTTTATTTCATAGATTGAAGTCACAGCAGTCCTGGGCCCTGGGTGTCAGAGTCAAGCCTACAGCTGTCAGCATCAGCTTATAGAGAAAACCTGAAGCCACTTTGGTTACAATGCATTATATACTTTTCTTTACTGAGCATCCTAATACATAAAAGCCAATCAGCATCATACACAATACCTTTACATTTACCTATAGACTATCACAACTACTATCCTTACCATATCATGGTTAGTACTATCCAGTTACAAAAGTTAGTATGTTACAGTTTAAGCTTTAATTTGGTTTTTTGTTTTCTTGTAGTGGAAAATTCTTAGACCTTTCCCTACTTGGTAATGACATGTTTTTGCTGTATACGTCTTATCCTTTGCTCTTAACCATAAAAGTTTTCTTCCAACTCACCTTAACTTTCGTTATGTAACAACTAACTCAGCAATCCCTCCCTTAAAACATTTTTATCCTTTTACATCAAAACTTCCTTTCATTTCCATTGAACCTTCTGCTAAGCATTCATATTTGTAAGAATTTCCTGTTAAATTTTCATCTTCCCCAACAGGGAGCATCCTCAATGCGACTGTGTAAAAACCATCGCGCAACCTGTGCCATTCCCTAGGCAGCACCTCACACACGGGCCCTATTACACAGCTACACAGACTGCTAGTTCAGCTGTTGAGATTGCATGTTTGATAGAGAGTTAGTTGCTCTGGACATGATTTAGTGTAATTTTGAATGGTAGCAGACATATTAAGGAGGTAGATCTCAGGAGAACACAGATTTTTTCCAAAAGTATTGTTTCCCTATTATTTTAGAGTTTGTGTTACTCAATATTTAAGGAATTCTCTTCATTATTAAGAAAAACCTTGACATTTGTGTGCTCAAGCACACAGGAAGATCTCTTAAAAATCTAATGACAGCAAGATCAAAAAACTGTTTGGTTTTTAATTCTTATTAATGTAAACATAGTAGGTTTTCCCTCTACAATGCATACTAATGGATTGGTTCTGTTTAATGTCTTTATCAATAAACAGTATGAGGGGATTGAGTGCAGGCTCAGTCAGTTTACTGATGACATCGAGGTGGGCAGGAATGTCAAACTGCTTGATGGTTTAAGGGCTACACGGGATAGTGAAAGTGAACTGCTCTGTAAATAACTAGTAATTCACAGATTTATCTTTGTAGAAATCCAAATTATATAAATTAAATTTTCAAGACTCCCCCTTCACATTGAAGAAAATTGTTTGTATACAATTGGATAGTATAAATGTCTTTATTCCATGTCACAGATCACAATTTCTCATCTTATTTTCAGTTTTCAAATGTCCTTTTGCTTCTCCCCTATACTTGGTTCTTGAATTAAGGGATTTGTTTAAAAAACTCAAAAAATTTTCAGATTTTTAAACCTTCTTCATTCTCATCTTCATTTTACATAATAAATACATGCACAATAGTTGCCTATGTTCTAAGCTCTAATTAATTACTGCAGCAGACAAAGCTTTCTTTTTTTTTTCGCCTGACTGACATTCCACTTTCTCATCAAATTTAGCTTCAGAAACACATAAAACTTGCTCCATGCAATTATGTAATCAATCAATTACCTGAAACAATCCTAATGAACTGAATTCTAGCACGGGTCGACTGTTCCTCATTTTGCTTTGAAGCGTAAATGCACACTCATACAAAGCTAATACCTGCTCCCCATTTCTTCCCTGTGGCCAGTGCCATTCTACTCTGACAAGTGATTTTGCCCTTTAGTGGGACTCGATAACATGAAAAGTGAGTAATACAAACCCATGTCCTTGAGAAGACACAAGGAGTCTGACAGGAGGTGGGTTTTTTTAGGGAAGCTGAAGAAAAGATCTTTTCTAAGTGGAAGACGGCTGTTTTTCTGCTTTCTAGAGGAAAAATTATGCTTTATGTTATGTGGTCTTTATTTAGCTAATTTTAGTTAATATTTTGAAAAAGTTTAAAATCTCTTTAAGGGTAAAAATTGAATCTAAATATTTTGATTGAGCTTATTCAACTCTTGCTTGTATCCTGAATATCCATTTGCAAAGAACTCACCCCATGCTTTTTTTTGGTTTTTTTCATATTTCAGCAATTCGGGTTATGTTTAAAGTTTGGAGAAGACATAACATTTTTTGGTACCCTGATGGTATAAGTTAAGACATATTTAGCAAAATTCTGGCTCACTAGATATGACACACAGGAAAAACTTGATAGTGTATCTGCTTCCTACTGATCTCATTACAAACCTTGCTCACTTCTACTGGGGTAGTATACTTCTTCCACCAAGAAAGATTTTCTCCCCCTTACTGAACCTGATATTTCTCTCAGACTGTGCACTATATAATGAAAAAAATGATAGAAAGGTACAAAACTTCATTAAATAGCCCTTCCAGCTACCTGGTATCAGTTTATTTAGGGGAAAAACCACAAAAACACAAAACCACAAACACACACCACCGTAACTAGGACATTCCCAGGCATCCAAGATGGACCTTGCTGATACTGCCTGTACATGCTGTTGTTTCACTGGCTGTGTTTACAGAGGGCTGACATCCTCCACAGCCAGTTACCTGTGCTTCGCTCTGTCCTCTCAATCTCTTGGGAGATGGAAGATGTCACCAATGCAATGGCTAAGCAGTACTCACGGCAGACTTTGCTGGCCACCTGCTCATTCTAATAGCTATCATCCACAAGGGAGCAAAAAGTCCAATATGGTGATGCTCTAATGCAGGATGACTGATCACAGCAATTTGAGTGCCAGTCAGGAATAGGAACGTTGCTTTTAGCTGTCTTCACAAGGAGGGCAAGGTACTCATTTTAAGTTTTCATATATGCTTATCCCCTTCCCCCCCCCCCAAATATAACAATTACTCAAAACTTATTCAGAGAAACCTCATGTGCTGGTTCCTAAAGAGTTCACTGGATTGAGTCTAGCATGACAAGGGAATGACACCCCCATTGCCACAGCAGGACAATACATAATAACCATCACTGCCTCTAATCATATTAATTATATGCAGCCATTTTCAGACTTCCAACAAAACATATGCTGATGAATACAGCAGATTTTTACTTCTCCTCAACTTGCCAGTAATAAAAGCATTGCCTGAATTAATCATGTTCTTGTTAGGCAATGAAAAAACATGGTAGCTGTCAGTGAGCAAAGCCCCCTGCGTGCCAGAAACCATGTGCCACCTGAGCGTGCTGAAGCACCCAGAGCTATCTTTGGCATCTGGTGTGTGAGATACAATATAGGAACTTGACTTGGAATTTTCATGTTTCAAGTTAACGTCTGAACAAATAAAATATTTTTGGGACTCCTGTGCTGGGCTGTGCTAGAAGCAGAGGGCGTCAAGTACTGTGACGATAACAGAAGAACAACACCTCTGGGTTTTCTGCACTGTAAGAAACCACTGACTGAGCACACTGGGTCAGCATGTCATGCACCAGCCACATTGCAAGCCAAGCTGAATGTCAATAATTCTGTTCCACTTCCACAGTGACAGAAGTCAAAAGTTTATCCATGGTGGTTTTGGCTGAGATAGAGTTAACTTTCTTCATTCCAGTATGGAATACTATTGTATTGGGTTTGTGGGAAATAAGGTTGATAACACAAGGTTGTTTTTGTTTTTGCTGAGCAGGGCTGACACAAAGCCAAGGCCTTTGCTGCTCCTCACCCATTTCACCAAGGAGGCTGGGGGGTGTGCAAGGAACCGGGAGGGGATCAAGCCAGGACAACTAACCCCAGATGACCCAAGGGGTATCCCACAACATATGGGGTTCCACTCCACTTATAAAATTGTGAGGAGAAGGAAGGAGGGGATATTCAAAGTTGCCATGGGTTGAAACAGTGTCTTTCTTGCTAGGACCTTGGAATTCTCTGGAAAGGACAGGGACTTATGGGGAGACAGGTTTTGGACTGACATGCAGTTCTGACCACTCAGAAAATGGAAGATGACTTTTAGTAATACCCACATAAAAGCTGAAGCTGGGTTGGAGATGCGAGAGGGTAACACGTGGGCTAGCTGAGGAGAGCCCAGCTTAGGCCCTGGCTGCCCCCAGGGTGGTCAGGGCTGGCCGGGACTCTGGGAGCTGCTGCCCGCAGAGGAGGCAGGGCCAGCCACAGGGCCAGCCACGGGTCTGGGACTGCAGCGAGGATCAGAGCTGGGCTGTGGAAGAGCTGTGCCCTGGCCTTCCTGACTGCTGGCACCCCTGGCCTGGGAGGAGGATGGGATGTCTCCCCCCCACTCTATGCTGGGCCTTACAGAGCAGCTGCAAGCAGCTCGAATTATCAGATGGAGGAGTGGAAGACCAGGTATCCATCAGCCTCCCCCCACCCCCACCAGCATGGCTTTGAAGCATTCAAAGCTGCCAGGTAGAGATCACCTGACTGCAGGCCTGGGCAATCTTTAACTCTTTCCTGCCACAGATTGAGACTTTCTTAAACTCTAACCCTTCTCAGAGATCAAAGAAAAGGCCAAAATGGAGACATATAAAGGGACAATATGGAGATCTCAAAGTCTGTAAAGGAAGAGCGTCTTTAAGTGGTAGAGATGATGAGTTGCCTTGGTTCTAGGCTGAAAATCTCCTATGGATTTCGGTAGCAGGATAATCTTTTAAATCGTGGACTATATAATTTGGGGAGATGATTTGTGGATTTGTGCAAAGCTATCTGTGATGAACTGAGTGAATATTTTTGTGCCCCCATGAGAGGTTGAACAGAGAAAGATGAGAAGCCCTCTGCCAGTGAAGAAGTGAGAAGACCATCTCTGTTCCCTGGGTTGAAAAAGATCATTTGTTTTTTTTGAAACAGCTCATTTTTAAAAGGCACCACCCCAGTTTGTGAATCCATGGCCCATAGGTTGTCATGGGAAAGGCTATGTGATATGGGAACTTCCACAACTGCTTTTGTGTGAAGGTTACCAAACAACAGGAGTGACTTCTCTATCTCAAAGTCTGAATGAAAGATTGTTTCATAAGTGGTACTGACCTGGAGTTCTGAGTTTTGCCTCTTTATACTGTTTGTAGAAAAGGAACAGTTTGTAGTGGGAGAAAGGGTTGGTTTTAGAAATTAATTGATGTTGTTTTGGGTTCTTTTTCTTATAGTGTATGTTAATAAAATCTGTTGGGTTTTTTTGGTTTTTTTTCACTTCTAAGTTGAGCCTGCTTTTGCCCTTTTCTCCCAAAGTCCCACTTAGCAAACAAATTCAGCAAATGTAAAACCTCCACATAAATGGTGGGGAAACCCGGGACAAGCAAATCTAAACCATACCAAAAGTGATGATGTCTGTCTTCCCAAGTAACAGTTGTGCATGGTGAAGTCCTGCTTTCCTGAGAACCTAAACACCTGTCTTTAGATTAAAAGTGGCAAATTAATTCCTTGTTTTGGTCTGTGCAGCTCTTGCTTTATCTATTAAGCTGTCTTTATCTCAACTTATATGTTTTCTCACTGTCTTGGTTTAGAAAGACAGGTATCTGCCAGGGAAACTGGGGTTCCCCTTAGAATAGAGGATGTAAACCCCTCACCCCCCGCCAAGTTCTAATTTTGCAATTAACGGCTCTCAGGCAAAGATTTGGGAGTAGGAATAACAGCTTTTTACTAAGAATATAAGAATACAAATGTGGTAGAAAAGAAAGAAAAAAAAAAAAGAAAACAAAACCACCCCACCAAACCAGCAAACCAATAAACAACAATTTTGAAAAGCCCTGACAGGGTCAAAGCTACAACCTTGTTAGTCAGGGTGTGGAAAGCAGTCCAAAAGTGAGTCCTCCTGGAATGGCAGGTACAGCTCCGCTGAGGCAGAAAATGATCCAGTAGCAGAAAAGAAAGGGGTCCTGAGGTGGTGAGAAGGGTCCAGCCTTCCTCCCGTAATCGGATGAAGCAAGACACTGTGCTGGTTTAAAGTCCCAGCTTTATCCAGGTGAGAATGGCTGGCTCCTCCCACGGGGTGGAGCATCACACAATAGGTACGCTAGGATGTAGGTATGTGTTGGGAAGGGGACACGGCTAGAGAAGACTGTTAATGGCCCATTAAAGATAAGAACAATGCTCTACCTAATACTGACCGTTGGCCCATTATCAAAAGGCACCCGCCCCCAACTGTTTTTCAGCAGATGAAATTGAATAGACTATAACCCAGGACACTCACTTTTACTATTCTGAATTCCTCCCCCTTCCAACAGGGTAGTTTAAGTGAGTGGCTGTGGGGTGCTTATTTACTGGCTGGGGTTAAACTATGGCCTATCCATATGTAAATGTTAAGTGTCTGGAAGAAAAACTTCGTAAAAATAACACAGTGTAACCATGTAGCATAACATTGTGTGGTGGGTTGACCTCAGCTGGATGACAGCTGTCCACCAAGCTCCTCTATCACTCCTCCTGAGCTGGACAGGGAATAGAAAATTAGATGGAAAACAACTTGTTTTCAACTAAGTTGAAATAAGACAGTTTTACTAAAGCAAAAACAGTAAGTTGTGTATGCACAAAGAAAAAATTATTTTGTTCCCATCAGGAAGAAACATCTGGGCACTTCCCAGGAAGCAGGGCTTCAACTACATAGCAGTTACTTTGGGAGGCAAACACCATAAATCATGAACGTCTCCCTTTCTTCTCCTTTTCTTAGTTTTTATATCTGAGCTGATGTCATTTGGTATGGAACATCCTTTTAGTCGAACTGGGTCGTCTGACCTAGTTTTGTCACCTCCCATGATCTTGCCTGCTCCTGGCATACTGATGTAATGCAGAATGACAGAAACTGTGCGGCATTTCTGATGCTGTGCCAGTGCTGCTCAGCATTACCTAAAATAATGGTGTGTTACCAACACCTTTCCAGCCACCAGTGCAGAGCACAGCACTGTGAAGGCTGCTATGGGAAAATTAACTCCATCTCAGCCAGACCCAATATACATTGTCACTTACATACTCCAATTTCTGCCTCTCCTTGTAGACCAGGATCATCATAGTGTCATAAAATTGGTTTGCAAGGCACCTTGAAAGACCATGTAGCTCCAATTCTTGCCATGGCCAGCGACATCTTTCATTAGACCAACTTGCTCAGAAACCCACCCAGTCTGGCCTTGAATACTCCCAGGGATGAGGCATCCACAACTTTTCTGGTCAAGCCCTTCCAGTGCCTCACCACCACCACACTAAGGATTTTCTTCCTAGTATCTACTCTAAACCTGCCTCTTTCGGTTTGCATCTGTTCTCCCTTGTGCTGTCAGTACATGCCCTCATAAAAATTTGCTTTTATTCTTTCTTGGTGGTTGCCTTCAAATACTGAAGGCCACCATTTGGCAAACAGGGAGCCTTGTCTTCTCCAGGTTGAACAATTTCAGTTGTCTCAGTCTTTCCTCATAGGAGAAGAGCTCCATCCATTTAATTATCTTGGTGGCCTCCTGTGGACTTGTTCAAACAGATCCATGTCCTCCCTGTGCTGAGGACTGAGGACCCCAGGGCTGGGTGCAGGGTTCCAGGTGGGGTCTCAGTTGTGCGGAGCAGAGGAGCAGAATCCCTTCCCTCCCCTGCTGCCCATGCTGCTTTGGATACAGCCCAGGACACGTTTGGATTTCTGGGCTGTGAGTGGTCATGGCTGGGTCACGTCCACCTTCTTGTCAACCAACATTGTACCAGGGCTGCTCTCAATCTGTTCATCCCCAAGCCTGTGCTGATACTGCAGTTGTGTGCCCCATCACAGGTACAACACCTTGCATCTGGCCTTGTGAACCTCATTAATGAAGATTTAAATAACACTGGTTCCAACACAGACACCTGAGGGTCACTACTTGTCACTGATGTACATCAGGAGTCCAATGTGTTGGCCACTACCCTGTGGATGTGACTGTCCAACCACTTCCTTATCCATCTAACAGCCCAGATAAGTGACATCTGTAGACCTTCTCAAGTCCACTGATGTAGTCACTACAACACAGAAAGTCACTAGTGTTTCTGTCTGACACTAGGCTGATCAGCCAGGAATTGTCCTTGGTAAAGCCCTGCTGGCTGTCCCAAATCACATCCCTGTCCTCCGTGTGCCTTAGCACAACTTCCAGCAGGATACGTTCCATGATCTTACCAGGCATAGAGGTGAGGTTGACAGAACAGTAGTTCGCTGAATTCACCTTTCTGGCCTTTTAAAACATGGGTACAATGTTATTCCTATTCCAGTCACCTGGGATTTTACTTGATTGCCCTGACTTCAAATGTCATGGAGAGGGGTTTTGCAACACCAGCCAGTTCCCTCAGGACTCTGGGATTCATCTCATCAGGTCCCACAGACTAACATACATTCAGTTTCCTCAGGTCATGAAACCCATCTTTCCATACAGTGGGAAGGACTTTGCTTCCTTTTCCCATCCTGCTGTCCATCAGCTCAAGGGGTGGGGGAAGCAAGGTTGCCACTGAAGACGGAGACATAGAAGTTATTGAGTACCTCAGTTTTCTCATTTGTTGTCACCAGTTTATTAACACTGGATGCCACAAGACTGTACAAAGCATAAAGCCAAAATGTTTTGGGGTTTTTTTGTTATCTCTTAAGAAAACACTCAAAATTGTATATGGAAGTTGTTTTTCAAGATAGGAGACCTTTAAATATTTCTGTCTACAAGTGCTGTTTGAACATATAGTTTTATCAAACATGCTATAATGTAATCAATATTAAAATATTGATGCTAAGAATGTCTCATGTCGGCTTCCATAATTTCATTTTTTATTCCCCTAATTACCTGGTAATATAATTAGAAGTGAGGTACCATGACATTACTTGAAAAGAAATCAAATTATATTTAGCATTTATTTATTATAATCACAATATATTTCACTTTCCAAAGAAGCCAAAGTAATTGTTGACAAGGTTAGAAATAGTTTATACCCTCAGTCCAATGAAGTATGTGAAGCTTGAAATCAAATGTCAAAGCTGAATTTTTCTCCGCAATATGCATCCCCAAATGATAATTTCTCAAAGGTACTATTAATGTTTAATCATCTCTAGAAATAGTGCTTCCCAATTTACTCTTTAATATGCAAAGTAACTTATCATGCTGCTGATATTTCCTCAGAAAATACACTGAATACTTCCAGCAAGACTTCAGAATGGTACCACACAGCTAGGAAACAATAGCTGCTCAATATAGAACTCAGTCTGCATAGTTATAAAACATTCCTGCAAAATTATTAAGTCTTACTGCTATTTAAATAAGATGGAACCCCCATAACTAAGAATTTCAAGAGTTGAAGTATATGCCTTATGATGTTTATGCCATTCATTTGCAATTTTAGGAAGTCATCTTGCAAATCCATCCTACTAAGAATATTGTTGCCTGCTATAATAAAAATCAATTTAAATTTTCTTGTACTATTGTAGGGATTAATCCTTGTGCCAGGCTGTGACAGTAAAAAAACAGAGAAGGCATGAGAAAAAGTGATCTTTTTAAACAAAAACAGGGAGGCCATGATAATTTGCTTTCAAGAAAATAAAGTGACTTTTTTTAAAAGCATTTTTTGGGAAACCAGCAATGAAGAATAACATCGGCAATATTTAAAGTTTTATTAAAAATTGTTTTGGAGCAGTTAACTGCCTCACTATTCTTCCCCTAGATATTTTTGTCTCTTTTTTTTGTTTGTTTTCACTCTCTTAACAAATTTTGTTTGGAAAATAACAAGGAAGAGGAGAAGACCATCTGAAATTTTTAAGAACAAAAGCTCTAAATGATAAAACAATGGAAAAAGGACGTTATCTTCCACCACCAAGCTACCTTGCTGGTGGTTAGGCACATATCTGTGACAGGTGAAAAATGCTGAGCATCACATTTCCTTCTTTTTTTCCTTTGGTGACATCTGGAATGACAGCAGGTAACAGGAAAGTCCAACACATGGATTTGAGTTTTCTTCTGGAAGGATATGAGGCTCAGTGAACATGGGTCTCTATGAAAGACAGCATGAGTTTCTGTGCAATTTAGCTTCAATATGCAATACCAAACTCCCATGAAAGTAGGCCAAAGATAAAGTCTTTTTGTGTCTGCCTATTCTGAACCATTCCAGAAATGAAAGCAGTCCTAACAAAGTTCAGGGAAGACTCTGAAGCTCTTCTAAGTCACAGTAGCAGTTGTGATCTGGCCTGCAATTTTCAACATCCTCTTCTACATCCAAACCCACTTTCTTCATAAGGACTTACAGAAAAATGTTTGCAAATACAGTCTGTGGTGATTTTCAAGAAAGTACTAGAATCATTCATTTCCTTGAGGCACTGAAGATGCCAAAATATTATTCAGACTGTTAAGTTAGTAATTCTTTTTCCTGATATGCTATATTTCCTGATATTCACAACCTTGGGAAAATAGCTTCTGAGAAGACATAAACCTAACACATTATATATATATATATATATATATATATATATACTCTCCTTCATCGTTCTCCTTCATCAGAGGGGAATCCTGGGATACAGTTATGCAATATAGTGTAACTGCCATTGTCTAAAAATGGCCTGTAGGAACAGAACTGCCAAATGCATGGCTCCTTAGAGATGTATGACAACTGGAAAATGCCACACAGAAATCTCAAAGACACTCGCTGCTCTTCTAAAATGATGTGCTTATAAACCCTTTATTCACATAGATAACCATCAGGGTTCTGATGATGATTTAGACTGTTGTCCAAGTTAAAAAAAAAAAAAAAGTCAATGCAATCTGTGCAGAAAACAATGGAATCACAGATGAAACTCTGTGTTCTTGCCTCACTCACAAGGAAAATATCTTTACCTGGTAACAAATAGGAAGAATCAAACCTTCAGGGATATGAAAATTTTTTTCTGAACAGATGAGCTGCAGAGATGATCTCAGGACACAGCTGCTAGTCCTGACTAGCTAATAGTAGCTGCATTGCAGCTTTGGCTTACCTCAAAAGCCTCTCCCACTGAGATAAATGATGCTAACCGATGCCAGTAATACCACAGAGTATTGCCAACCACAACTAAAACCCACAGGCCAAAGGCAGTATGTGTCACACACTGACAGTCATTCACTATTTCTTTCTGCAACAACCTTCCCCATTTCCATCCTGTTTACCTTTGATACTTTACCCTCTTCACTGCAGATAATATAGCTGTGCTACAAGGAATTTATATTATCACTTTTCCTTGGAATGCCAACATGCCATCTGGAAACATAAAAATGCTCATGTAAAAGAACACATGTCCTTCTACTTCCCATTCTCCATTTTTAGGGAGTCAGCTATAAAGAAATGGCAGAATTGCAACTAGATCATTGCACCAGAGAGTTAGAAACACGAGAATGAACCCCCTCAAGTGGTAGTTAATTTTTTTTTCAGAAATCCTGAACTCAGGATAGTTGACTTTTGCAGATACTTAAAAATTTTAAGAAGAAATAATTAGCCTCACTTGACATTTTTGTGCTTGGTTTTTATGCTAGAATTAAGTATAGCACATCTGGTGTACTTCAAGCACAGCCCAAGGTAGGTAGGCATTTTAGCCTTGTGCAGACTAAATTTATCTAAAATCTCAGGCAGGAGCCTCATGAACATAATAAAGACTACATGTGAAATAACATATAATTACTATGATCTCATGGTCAGTGTAGGCATGAGAAGGATCATTCATTAGTGCTCCAATAAATCTGAACTAAGTGCTGTGCTCATCAACTGTCTGCTGATTACACCTAATTAGACAATCCACTAAACTGTAATGCCACTGAGGGATGAGCCCACTGAGAAACAGAATACTAGTTTCTGAGATGCCATTTGCCACTGCATGCCTACACCTTTGTTGCAGTTCCTATCCCAAATAATTGCCTGTGACATGGCACCTGAACTAAGCACTTTTCCAGAGCCTGAGGTTTCATTAAATTATTCTGCCAGACTACAAAGCTCCTGTAAACCATGAAGTATGTAAGACAGCAGATATGTGAAGCACACACTTCTCACTAAGCTATTTCTCCTCACATTAGGTAACAATACCCACTTTCAGTTTTCCTCTGCTGATTTGGTACAAAATATATGGTACAAGAAAATGAGAAAATATTTTTAAACAGGTCTTTTAGAAGACCTGTTTAACAGCACATCCACTGAGAAAAAAAACAACTTCACGATCACATCCAATGCCACTGCCCAACAGTGAAGGCATCTTTTCTTCCTTTGTGGGCTTTAAGACTAATTTCATTCTTACTTCCCTGTAAAAGTAAAAAATGGAATGATCTGTTGGAAGTCATAATAGGGAGAAATTGTATCATTCTACGACATTTGCCTAAATCCAGTTTAGAGCTCCACAAATGGATCGGATAATAACATCCCACACAGATGGTGAGAAATGGAAAAGAAACCCCAAACCAAAACTCACATGAGCCATAGCAGTAACTATTGAGAGAAAGCATTCTGGGAACAAGATTTTGAGATGGAAGAAAGCAGTCAAGGAGTTGCAGATGTCCTACAAACTACCTGTAAAGAGGTTACTTAATCAGACAGTAGAAGTTTCCAGCGATGGGATAGGTTAAAATCTGCATTTGAGGGCAGGAGGGTAGAGAAATTGAAAGAAGCTTGAACAAATTTTCTACCAGAGACAATGACTGGAGAAAGAGGCAGGATCTACATACAAGAAATGCAGAACATCTACAGACCAGATAAAATGTTGGCAAAAACCATGGAATAAAAGATCTAGGAGGACTAAAGACAAGCCTTGGGGACAGAGCAAGTTAAAATGGCCAAAAAAGAGAGGCCATGAAGGTGCTACACTTGCTACAAATTCAAAGATTCTAGACACATCACTCTGACTTTGAAGAAATCACTCAGTTCTCCTTTCTTGTGTGAGACACAGCATTGCAAATGTATGTGGCTGAGACAGCTTGGTTAAAATAGCTCTGAGAAATACTAGGCAGCAGTTGCTGGCCTAAATTTCTAGAAGTGACAGGACAATAGAAGAGAAAACATAAATGAAAAGTGACTCTCTGGCAATAATGACCGTCTTGAAGGCTACTCAAAAGAAGTAAGCACAACACTAAAATAGGTTAGAGGACTAAACACGGAAATGAAGGCAAGCACCAAGAACCATGGGAAGTATTAATGACCAAATCAGTGCAAACAATGGAGGGAAGCACCAGAAATGCTGGGACTGGTATGTCATAGGCATGATTTGTAAGAAAAGAGAAAAAAAGTTAAAGTGGTGAGAAACAAAACAAGGCAAGGTAGAACACAACCAAAAGGAATAACTTAGGAGTGCATATTAAAAAAAGTGAAAGTGGGGCTTCCCTTAAATAGGTAAGCCAGGGAAACAGTCTGCTGCCTCTTCTAGGATTTCCATGAAGAAAACAGTTTTCAGATAACAATGTACAAAAAAGCAAACAGAAAATGGACAGTGGTGGAGAAATTAACAGAGAAACCTGCTGTCCAGTCCATTTGCAGACAATCAGACAACTTGAGTGGCTGTAAATCATTACAGTAGTATTAATGTTAATGGGACTTCCTCTTTGTGTCATTTAATGAATGGGACAGGGACTTGGGAATGCAGTTACAGATGGCTAGGAGGAAGGCATCCTAAAAGATAACTTGTACAAGTAACTGAGAAAATTTAGAAAAAGGTTGAAAAATGCAGAAAACTATTCTCCCTAAAATAGACTTATTGGAGGACTGAAAGTGATGCTCCAGCTATAAATTTAGCTCAGATAGAATTTTATGAATCACCACCAACTCCGAGGAGCTGGACTTTGAAGGTAAAGATTTAACTCAAGATATTTTAATTCAAAATACTCTATGATTATATGATAAGAACCTCATGCAGACTTATTTAAGTAAATGTTGCATGGAAAGTACTATGAGTGCTACTTATACTCTGTTTCCAATAAGACAACTCTCTTGTCCATGAAATTTTCTCAGATAACACAGTTCTTGCACTTTAGAGGTATATGTTACTGAAGCACTGGTGAGTGATTCTAGACACACTATCCTGATAACAAAAACATTCACCAAATTTAGAAAAGAGATAAATAGCTTGAGAGCTGAGAAGCAGGAATACGTCAAGAGCCAAGGGAAAGAATGTAAACCCACCTGCTTGAAAACTTATTCTGAAATGGTTTGCTAAAATTTGGCCTAGCCATCCACTCTTTAAATAGAGATGAAAAAATATTGTAATTCTAATCAGAGTTTTGGACAGATAAATTATAAACATATCAAAAGACAGCTGACATAACAGAAGGTTTCTGATATCATCTAATTCTCACTGAAATCATGGCATCATTACTTATTAATTCTGAAAAAATCCATTGCTTGCTTTGAGTGAAGGAGTTGATTGGCAATTCTAATTGAATGAAGAATTCTAGGGCTTTGATATGAAGCTCAGAAAACTGTGGAGATGGTTTGAATCACATGATGAGAGACTGATTTTGGGAGCTGCTACTTGGAAGCCATGCTCATGCTTTTCATCTTTAAAATTAAATAATGCCACTGCAAACATTGCAATGCAAAACATTTAAGCATATGTACAAAAATAACAGTAGATTTATACAGAAAATTGTTTATTTTAATTGAAAGATTAAATACTTGTAGAAAAAAGTCAAATGAAACATTCTTATGTTAACACAGAAGAAAGGAATTCATATTAAAACATTTGCTGAAAACTGTATGACAAAGTACTCCCTTTGAAATTTCACACAGCTCTCTAAATATGCTTCCTACAACCATAAAATATTTTTGAGGTTACAAAAGAGTAATTATCTATATGCTAAGTATTTCTTAAATGAAGAGAACTAATATGCCATAAAATGATTTCAAAGATAATTTCTGCTTGCATGCTGAGCCCATTTCAAATGGATCAACTATATTTCCATTTTTCCACAGTGTTTTCATACAACCTAAGTAAATAAACATGCTGATAGTTAACAGTCAACTAGAAATCAACTAAACAGTCAACTAAAAGTCAATTTTATGCAATTTACTGGAAATTATAGTAATCTTTTGTTGAAGCTTTTGTATGCAAAAGCAAAAAAAAAAAGAAAATGGCTCAAAAAATGCATACTTTTTCCCTTTTCACATTTTTAGGGTATCTTATTACTGCAACTCAGTGTCTTGTATAACAAACATACTGTATTTAAATAAAGAACAAAGGAGTGATGCCAAAAATTTCCTATAACATATGGTGTGGAACAAATTTTTCATCACTAACTAGCAATAAACCAATAATGTACATACTAGGTTATAGAAATGAAAAATAATGGAAAGTAAATGCTCAATGTACTTCCTGGCACAACCACTTATTACAGAGGTGACTGTAAGGTACTTCCATTATAATTTCACTTTTTTCTTTACTCATATAACTTCCCAGGGGGAACTTCTCTGCTTGCTGTTGAACACATTTTTTTCAGCCTTTCTTCAGAGCAAGAATGTATAAAATCCTTCCTATAAATAAGTGTATTCTTAGCATTCAATGTCTTTCAATAAATCCTGAATAATTACCAAATGTCGATGGATGATTCCACAAGACAAAACCAGCACTTAGCCTTTTTTGCTCATGATTACATCTGAAGCCAGGAGGCTGTGTTGTTCAGTTAAGGAAGATCCTGACACCCTTCCCAACCCATTGAAACACCATGCCACCCCTGATCACACAGGAGTTTTGAGGATGGTGCTGTTAAATGACTGTGTTTGTACCCATCACTATATAGGGAATGATTTTTAAATTTTGGATTTTATGCGCCAAGGCTGCCTTTCCCTTGCCGAATTTGGTGTGGCTTTCAGTCAGTCTTGCTGTACAGATCAGACCCTCGTCTCCCCTCTACCAGATCTTCACACAAGTCCTGACAATCAGTCCAAAGTTTGTTCCAAACCAAAGAATAAGCCTAAAATTTTCTTTTATTCGAAAAATATTCTAACGGATCGATGGTGGAAACTTCTGGAATTTTCCTATGCATAGATACCTGAATACCAAAGCAATTATACAAGTTCAAATGTTTTATCTGTGAAACCATTGCATATAATTACATTCCTAAAAAGCAAAATGTATAATTGTCTCACAATATATCTGTCTAAGTTTCTCAGTAATTTTCCATGTGACACGACTGAGAAAACAGAGTGAACAGAATAGAAAACACGAGCTTGTCAAGAATTGAAGTTTTTATTAAAAAAAAAAAAAAAGCCATGAAAAGTAAATGACTAATAAAGGAAGATTCTGAGAAAAAAATATTTTGATTGCTGCCATCCACCAAAATGGAGATCATGATCAAACCAAGGGCTAAACTCTACTTTAACAAACAACAAGAGCAAGATATTCAAAAGCTGACCTGCGCTGTGAACAACAGGTACTTCCTCTAACTTCCCAGCTCAGTGGGAGCTGGATATCAGAAATATCTTGTCTGGTTGGAAATAAATCTTGCCTCTGTTGGAGATGGGATTGGGCTCCCATCTCCTACTGAGGGAAGATCCAAAACTCCCTGTAAACTAAGCACAACATAAGAGTTGTGATTTCAGACTCAAGAAATACCAGTTTTTGATGAACAAAACTTGTCACTGAATCAGTTTTCAAGATTTGTCAAACAACAGTTCCTGATCAAACCTCTCCCATTTGGAAAGCTAATAGGAACTTTGGGTGATGGACAACACAGGATGGACTCTTTAAGGAAGAGGCTGGAATGTGTTTTATACAGAGGGGTCTCAAAGTACTCTGTTGGCAATGACTCACAAATCCTGCACTCTATTCTCATTTGCATGTAGGGAACCAGGAGAATAAGCAGAGTATTTTCAACTCTGGGCTTCTCCAGTTATGTTGACATAGCCATAACGCATGAACTTGCATGGAAAAGGAGAACTGTATACCTTTCTCATCAGCAGATGAAAGGAGAATTGTGAAATAAAGCCATAAATTATTTTAAAAATTGAATAGTTAAATAATTAAAAGCTGAAATGTTATCATATAATTTAAATGAAGGCAAAATAAATAGTTATGCAATGATTAAATTGATGTGCATCTTAAAATTTCAAAATAACAGAATACTGAAATAGTACAGTTCTAGTTCATCAGGAACATTAAAAAAATCAATTTCGTAAATGATTTAGCCATTTCGTAAATGATTAGCCATTTCAAAAAATTCAACAGAGAGGCTGTAGCTGACATATTACCTATGAAAAAAAATTAGACTAGAAAAAAAAAATAAAGGCATTACTTATATTCCCCTATGAAATGAACTTGCAACCTGATGGTCACAAGAGAGATATGTCTTTAAATGAAGTAGTGCAGTTGGCAAATACATGACTTAATTTGTGAGAATGTACAAATCCTCATTCTGAAAGTTAATTTACTTCTTAAGCAATCATATGACAAATAAGACAATTTTTTTGTGGATGTTATATTAAGAGACATTATATTCTAACACAGAACACTTGCTAATTACTCTGTCTATCAATATAGATAGTTTCTCTCCAGTAAAATTCTATTTTGTACTTTCTGTAACAAAAAACCTGGGATAGAGGAAAATGCACAAACACAGATTTGAACATAGAAAAGACTGGCCCAAACTGACATAATGTAGTCTTAGTATAGATTATCTGAAAAAAAATTGTCTCTAATTTGTAATTTAGTGACCTGTAGTACCACAGGTTTTTCCATTACATTTACAGACCTTTGGCAAGCACCTAAGTAACCACATTTTTTTATATCACATGGAATATAATGCATCAATGGGTACATGTGATGTATCAATGGATACAGCACCAAATAACACTGATTATGATGAGACAGTAAGAAATTAATTTTTGTTTAATTTCTCTAAAGAAATAAAATAACTAATAATAAAAAATATTACTAAGAGTAATATTTAGTAGGCTGTAATATTTAGTAATATTGTAGTAGGCTACACCAGGTATTTTCAGTGTACTTAAAAAAAAGTGCATGACTGCTTTTTGGTTTGATAACCTAATTCTTTTGTTTAAATGTCTTACATGATATATTGCTTAAGACATAATTGGGCATTTCTTCCAACACTTTCAATTTCTCATCATATTTCTTAAACCTTTTTTCCTTTCTTTTTCTTTGAAAATCAGCCATACTTGAACAGACAGAAAAATCATGATCCAGTAGCGTAAATCAGATTGTAATGCTGTAGGAAATTCAAAGAGATTCCTGAACAACTCATTAAAGATATAGTAATCTCTGTCTTGGTTATAACCAACTATCTCTACAGCTGGTTACATGATGGATAGTTCTTGAGTAGAAAGCAGAGTTGCAGACTTGTCTTCTGTATACTGGAAACACAACTGCAAAAAAAGGTTACCAGCAGAAAACCACTCCCTATGTTTGGTTATATTTTACAAAATTTTGTGTCTTTATGCAGAGTAGGCACAACATTTTTCAAAAATTCTAATCATGTGATGAAAAATATGAAGATTTTGAATCTCTTCATATTTTCTAAATGTCTAAAAGGACAGGAAAAGCACATATTTTACTTATGTTTCCATAGCAGACTTCTGTGTAGGAATTCCTTCCAGCATAAAGTGCAATTTTAAAATGTTAAAAATACATCTGCATTTGGGAGTCACAGTACTGCAGAAAAAGGTAGGACAATCTATTACAATGTTCAGATGCAAATATTCTTCTATCTGTAAAATTACAAAGATGCACACTGTATTTTCATGGACCTTCATTGCTATCTTCCTTGTTTTCTTGTGCATGAACAGGAAACACATATCCTAGTTCAGTAACCTCATACGAGTCCATTTCTGCTCTCTGCCTCTTAGCAAGACAACAGATGTCATCTCCTGCTGAAACTATTTCATTCTTAAAAAAAAAAAAAAAGGAAACTGAATCCACTACAGTCAGTCCAAGGAAATAAAACAATACCATCCAAAATCAGTAATGAAGAAGGAAGGATGATTTTCCATTTGTGCTCCAGCAATTGTTTCAGTCTTCTCTGTAATATATGCAATAATCTTCACTATTTGGACATTTTTGAAATAATTTTTTAACTTCTCACTTTTGCACTCAGAAAGAAGGATGGCTGAAGAACCAGACTGGGAAACAGAAATATGCAGAACAATAATACATATCCTAGCGCATATTCTAGTTCTGAGTAAAGGAAAAGGACATGAATGGTTTTAGCTGCATTGACTTCAGAAACTGGTATGTGTTGCTTTATATTTTCTGTAGACTCCGTGGTGAAATCAGAACCTGAAACACCTGTGGATGCTGATAAAATCTCAGGCCATAAGGAAACTTCACCGTGAGGAATGGAAGTAACCACAAGGATAAGACATGCCCTTAATTACGTGGCCACTGGACATGAGATATGGGGATTGCAGTTTGAGAATGAAGTGACTGAAGTGCACATAGGTTTTCCCTTCACACAAATCTCTCTTTAGACTCAAGACAAATCTTTTGTCTTTTAAGAAAATACCACTGTGAAAGGGAGAGCAAAGAGATGGCAAAGACAAAGCTAATACTTCCTTGTTATATGACCAAAACCCCCAAATTTCCCTCTTTTTCTTTTCTTATTAAATAATAAAATAGTATAGGTATTTTCCTTTGAACCGCATTAATTCTCCTATGGGATTTTGCTCTGCAGAAAGCATTCTGTAAAATGTATTGACAAAGAACTATGAACTGAATTTAAGACCATTACTCTACTTAATTACTTTTTTTCTCTGGCATTTCAGAGACTCCATAAAGCTAAGGGCAAAAAAAAAAAGTTTCATTAGAAATGTTATAAAAAGTTAAATTGCACAGACAAAAGCATATTAAAGGAATTTCTTTACAATCAGTAAAGTTCAGCTAAGGCAATACCATGGCAAAGCCTGCTCAAAGGCTACAGGTACCAACTACAACCGCAACAAAGAAGGCAGCTCAATCCCATCTTGTCTTTATATTAAGAAGCTGGCCACTATGAAATCTTCTGACCCAGTGTCTATCCCTTGCTGAGGCACACTTCCCTCTAACAGATCTCTTTTCATGAGAATCAAGTTTCTCCTTAAAGGTAGTTAGAGTTTTTTTTCTGCATTATCAAAATGAAAGGCATATTAGAGTCATGGGGATGCTGCTGCAAAATCTAGTTGCCACACACCTGCCAGAGTCATGAAAACCAAAACAAGTTTAAGACTCTGGAGTCTCCTGTGTATATCTTTCATGGGCATCAGTACAAACATGCACTAACTGCTGGTTGTGGAAGTCAACGGGGCATTTCTGTTGTTGCTGCCTACCTGATACATTTGTACTTAAACCCTGACACATGGCTGCCTGCCTCTGTTTGTCCCCTCCCTGCATGCTTGCTGTGCAGTCTTTTGTCCTCTGTTAATATCTCAGTAAGCCTGGAGCTGTTTGGGCTCACCAAGAGACAGAAAAATAAGAAATTAAGCACTAATCACTAACTTTTTCCTGCACTGTGCTTGAAAAGCCATCAACGGTTGTGTAATACTACAAATTCAAGGCCTTGTGCATTATCACTGTCAGATCCTCTGCTTAATAGGAAGACTGCTGGCAAAACTTTTCCTATTTTATAAGAAAAAATCAAAAGCTAAATTAATTCTGGATAGGTAAAAAGTACATTTAATCACATAATCTAGTAAAAATATTCAGTGGGGAAAAATTCAAAGGATAGTCTGGGAGGAGACACAGAGCTGGAAAATACCACAACTAATTGCAAATCCCACTATGTGAAATTTCCACACGATGAACTGCAAAATAGAATCAAGAGTAGCAACTCAGCTAACTAGAGAAGACCCTCATGGTAAAGTTTTGCGGAAGGACTCCACACCTTGTTAAATTGTAAACTAAGTGTGTTTTTTCAGCACTGAGGCACATGGAGGATCACTCCTCTGAAAGCATGCGCACCACCAGTGATTTTCTCCCTCTATTTATTCTCTGAAGTCTTACATATGCATTAAGTTTTGCAATCCGCCTATGCGGATTATTCATTCCCTAAGCCCACCTAGCCCCGCTTCCTATTAAAATGAGGTTCAGAGTCCTTCTGCGCCTGCCCAGCGCTCTCCAGTGGTTGCACAGTGGCTCTCAGGATGAAGTAAGGTGAGTCTTCCTCGGGTTGAACTTTTCACCTTGTCTGCTTGTGCACGATCCCTGGGCCCTTGGTCACAGTACAAACCATTGATCTGTGGTCAGTTTAGGGTCCGAGGAGCCTCCTTACCATGACGGCCCTTGCAGATTTTGCATTCCTTTGTCCCCTTTTGGCAAGTAGTCCTTTCATTATCACATAGCTTTGCATTCCTCGGCCTGACTGTGCAAGCCATGGCCTTGCCTGCTTTTACAAGTGTGGTAAATGTTAAGCACAGTAAATGTTAAGTGAGATACATTGCCCACACTGCTACCCTTAAACAATAATCATCCCCTAAATATTAACCCCCTTGCGTCAGTAATAGTGTAACAGTTTTGAAGAAAGAGAACTGTTTTGAAGACAGAGAAAATTTGTTTTAGGATCATGCTTAATCTACAGTGCTTTGAGATCTCGCCTCTAAGAGAAGTAATTAACACATGACCATGGTCACAGTGTAAGTTCCACAACTCACATCAGTCTGTATTGCCCTTTCTGTGATAGAAAGGTGTCATGTTTCTTTGAGACTCCTTATGTCTGAAAAGCTACTAGATATGTCTCCTTGTAGCTTTCTTTGTTTGAAAGATGTTTCTATGTCCCAAATTTATGATGAGACCAGTACCAAAATAAACATACTTCCTTAGGAGATGAACATGAAGTAGTATGCCATGAGATGAGAAACAGGACTTAGCATTGGACCAGAAAATTTTTCAGATGAAGAAAAGTATTAATCTTTGAGACAGCTCAAAGCACAAAGCCATAACAACTAACAGAGACCCAGGAATCAATAGCATGAAACTTCAATGAAAATGCTAGGTATTTTACACCTTGTTCAGAAATTGAGTTTCTTTCCACTTCTCTATTTCAATCTATTCCTTTGTCTCCTCCCACAAAATCCCTACTGACTGAAAATAACATCTGAAATTGCTGATTACCCTAGATACTTCTTAATTCAGACTTAACGAAAAATTTCTTCGTGTTTCTTAATCTCCATCACTCTGCTGAAAGCATTACTGTGCTGTTTCTTGTGCAGTCATTTTTATGTATTTTTCAATCTAAAATGAATTTAGAACATTATTTATGCATAGACTTAGCATGATTGGTTAAAATGGAAATCAAATGAGAAGAATCAAACAAGCAAACAATCAAAGCTTGGTTTTTCCTTCCCTTCCTCCTGCTGCTGCTATTTACACAGTATCTTAAGCTCCTAATAATTAAAAATCATGGTTCACTTACCTTTCCCCTTGCAAATAATTTATAAGCAAGTATAGTTTCTTTGCTTCTTAGTTACTAAGTTTTATGAAAAGATAGAGAATATTTTTTATATTTATTTCTGTGCAATGGCTTTTCAAATACTCTTTTTGGTTTCTTTGTGAGAAGAATGAGTCTGGGGAAGTCCTTGATACCTGGAAGCGAGTCAATTTTCTTACAATTTAAATGAAGAAAAAGAAGTGTCCTGGTTTAGGACAAATTAGGGGAGAACCTCCAAAAGGGAGCCCCCTAGAAAACAAACCTCCACCACCCCTCCCCCCAACCCTGGGTTTGGGAAGGAATTCCTTGGAGGAAAAGTGAAAAAAACCTATTTATTGACCAATAAAAAAAAGAAAAAAACACTCCCCAACACAAGGGAAAAGAAAACAGCCCCAGATGGTACTCAGGGAGTTGCTGTGGAGGAGGGTGCAGAGCTTCTCTCGCAGGCCTTGGAGATTCCTGGATATTCCCAGGTCAGGTCCGGAGCTGGTCCAATGATC
>VZDJ01000166.1:667506-714879 GCA_008694505.1 Cyanoderma ruficeps
TCCAAAACAACAACCAACCCCCCTCCCCCCCCAAAAAAAAACCACCAAAAACCAACCAACCAACCAACCAAAAAAATCTTCTACACCACATCATTTACACCAAAAAAGTACATGTCCTTGCACCTCCCAGAAGATCCTCTTAACACACAGCTTCTTTTGACTGCAAAAATTCAACACTACTAACTGCTTAACCAATCCACGGTTGGTCTGGAATGACCTCTGAAATGATGTTCTTCCACACAGTTTCAAACAACAAGAGTACTCTACCAACACTGGTGCCTCAGGTACTATAAGTCAGTCTTCCCATTTGTTCATTTTGCCCTCTGTGCTTATTTTTCACTACAAGGTGGTTTTTTTGTGCATGTGTCAATACTTTCAATCCCAAGAATGGGTTTGTAGGTTCGGGCTCTTTTGTTTGCTTTTGGGTTCTGCTTGTTACCTGCAGGCATCTACCCAGTCTTTGGAAGGAACAAGCACAAATGTGGAGGTTTCAGAAAGCTGGTGCAGTCACCCACAAGGAAATCATTTGATGTAAAGAGCAGCATATGAAAGACAAACCATATTGCAGGTTTCCTGTCCAGCACCACTACAGGGCTGTGCCATAAAGCAAACTGAATTTAAAAGGAGATTAAAAAGTTGAATTAGAGATTAAAAACTGCTACATTTTTTTCCTCTACCCCACTTTACATGACAGAATAAGCACCAAGCAATAATGAAACTGAAATAATGAAATCTGAAGAGAAGAACACAAACTACATATCAAACTACTCCTGTGGTCATGCATTCATTTCATGACCACAATAAAATCAGCCACAGCTTCTGTAAATGTTTTTCAGTGTTAAAACATAAGAACAGCTAAATAATTTCCTTTATTATGCATGAAATACCCTCTGTCCCTTTCTCTACCCTTCCAAAATATTAAAATAGCTTTTAAACCAGCAGTAAGGTATAACTACAATTTTAATTACAAAAAACAACAATGAAAAAGAAGTAACAAATAGTTACTGGATTGATTTAAGATGCGGGTCTCTTTCATACTGCTTTTCAGCAAGTAGAGGTTTTACTGATGAACAGGCAGTAGAGTCTATAATTATACTGAGAATGTTATTCTGTGTAAAGGATGAGATTCTTGTTGGAGACACTGCATGCAGGGAACTCAGCGTGTCTAACAAGGATTAAATCACAGTCCACAGGCTAAAGAGATAAACATACACAGTGGGTCAGGATGAATTTTAAATTCCAACTTTTTACCCAGATGTTGACCAGCCCCTGAAAATAAATAAATTAATAAATATAGTTATTTCAGAACCTCAGCTTGCCTTGAAGTTGTAGCAGCAGCTGGATTTTTGACTTTCAGTGCACTGGCAATGTTAGCCTAACCCTTGGAGACTGGCAAGGGGCTGGAGCAAAACATGCGTTGCACAAGTAGGAAAAAAAAATTAATATTATTTTTTAAATATTATCATATTATTGGCCTACCATCTTTCTTCAAAGTGCCATTTCCCACCAGAGATTCACAGCCGCAATGGATTCCTTGGTGTCCTAATTTTATCTGAGTTGAAATCTCTTCCTTCAGTTTCATTGGTATCCATCTAGTAATTGTTACAGTTGTTTCACTGGGTTCTGGTAGGTGGGACAATGTCTACCTAAATTCATGGGCCCATATGGCAGCAACACAGCAGGAGGCCCATGCACAAGACTGTACCAATGGCAGCCACAATTTAACTTAGTTTATCATGTATAAAAGCAACACTGGAGGGAATTCGCTATTTAGAATGATGAGATAGAGTCTTCAGAGTCTGACTTTTAATGACTTGAAAACATTAAGTGATTTCTATGATCAGTCAGAATTACTTGATGCAGCTCAGTTTTGAATATAAAATATGCAGTACTTTAGTGATTACCATGGCTAGAAATCTTTTCTTAAAAAGCAAACTCAGGACAAAGCAAAAAGGAAAGTTGAGGAAAATCATTATCTGATCAGAGAATCCCACTCTCCCCAATAATTGATTCAATACTCTTATACAACAGAAACTATATCTCCATCTTCTCAGCAGAGACAAGAATGGGGGTGACTGCTGGTTTACAGGGGGGGAACATGATACAGCATATGTGGGGGCTACACGTGCATTGATGGAACTCACAACAAATTAAAGAGATCATCTCATAACTATAAATTTTTTTAGACCCTCTTTAATAACAATGTTATGACTTATCACTATTTCATTTATTTTTTACAATAAAAAAGGGATGACTAGGACTGGGAATTAAATACTAAGACTTCATGGCTATAGGAAAAACAAAACTAAATCAAGCCTCAGAAAAGAAGACTTCAGGTTTAAATGTGGTAATTACACAGGCCTGCATCATGGTTGATGTACTATAGATTCAGAGATCAAAGGACAAAAGCAGATGGAACATCTTCACCATGGCTCCAGGCTCTTCTCAGTGCTGCTAACAGTAACAGGCAATGGCAGAATCTGATGTTCAGGGAGTTCCACCTGAACATGAGGAAGAACTTCTTTACCGTGTGGGTGGCACTGGAGTGTCCCACACTGGACGTACTCAGGAACCATCTGGATGCAGTCAAGAGCAAGGAAAAAGCTTTTTTTTTTTTTTTACAGAAAATGTTTACTCAAGAACTCCAGGCTTAGGGCATACAAATAATTTATTTACATTAGTGCAGAAGAGTGCACAGAACAGCTGTAACCACCTGGGATATGGGATATGTTTCAGTATCTGTCAGTTACCAGATACCAAGTAGACATGAGGATTACATCACAGAAAGCATGAAGCAATTGTTCATGATTATATAAAGTTATTATATATAATGTATTTTAATGATTCAGAAAAAACTGAAATTAAAATGGCTAGGGGAGGGTGACTCAATTAAGTACTGGAAATACTTTGGACTGTATGATATTGTTGGCCTGTTCAAAGCTACAGATGGAAGAAATCTTATTTAGTCCTCTGCTTCTCTTCCTGTGTAGACGAATGCATTTCTCAAAAAAATGCATCCTAGTGTTCCCAAAAAGTGATCAATTTACCATATGTGATACCCCACTGTTGTCTCTCCTCTTTCTATTCTTTCTTCCATAAAGAACTTTGAAACTCTGACAGTTTTCAGAAACAAAAAAAAACCAAATAACTACATCTAGTAGAATGACTAAATTGCTCAGAAGCTTCAAATGTTATACTAAGACAGGTTTATAGCCCTGTTTCACTCCAGAGGGCTTTGATAATCATGTAAAAACTAGCATCTGGAGACCTCTCCTGTTTGTCATTTTGGGGTTTTTTTTCCAGACAAAGTCATTAATTTTGGGCGAAGAAATAGAGATAACTCTAAAAGACTTTGATGTATGAGAAATAAGCCAGAAAATGAAGTTATTTTAAACCTGAAGTTTACTAGTGTTATCAACTAAGGGACAATGTGCTGCGAGCTAATGTAACAGTTTAAAATGCAGCTCCTGTGTAATCACTCAGGTAACCATTGCACTCCCAAGGAACTGTGCATCACAACCAAGAGTAAGTAAAGAAAAACCAAATAAAAAAACCAGGAAAAACCCCAAACAAACAAAAACTTCAGAACCAGACCAAAACCCACAGCAAGTCCTATGTCCTCCCCAGAAGAATGTCATGAGAAGCTTGTCATACTTGGACCACAACGTATTCCCAGTATTGCTCTCATGTACCAGCCGACAGTGGAGACCCTATCTTCCAACCCATTCCTACTGAAAATTTAGCATAAAAAAATCATGAGTGAACTTTGATAAAACATACATAATGTTTGCTGTGTTATTTTATGATGACAGCAATTGACAATTATGACATGGAAAATAACTTATTGATTTTCAGAAAATAAATTATATTGAAAGGTCATTTTCCTGAATTTTTAGAGAAATGTTATAATTTTTTACAAACTACTATATAATTTTTCCTAAAGAAACAATGTGGGTACAGAAAATGTCTGAATTTCATGCTAAAAGTCAATACATAATCCAAAAATTTATAAGCAAAGAAGAGATAAATAATGAGAGTTGATGACAGAGAGGAGGAATTCAGTTACAGAATGGATGACACTACTGCTTTATAAAAGGCACAGTTACTCCCTTTCATGTTATGAAGTGTAAAGTGCTCAGAGAATTTCCATTCAAATTTCAAAAAGGTAGACCTGAGTCCTCAACTAATTTCACACAGATTAGTCCAAATTCCAGTTCATTTGACTTAAGAAGCTTTTAGGGTCCATAGTGTCACCTCTGGAGTATCACTATTTTTTTGACCAGAACTTGACTGGTCTGTTTAACACAAGCCTCTGAAGCTTGTTTAATACAAGCCCCAGCTCTCAACTTAAGAAAAAACAGTAATCTCTCAGAAAAGAACATTAGTGTGCAAGATGCACGACTGTACCAGCTGTCCACTGAGAAAACTGAGGAAGAAGTGCTCTGAAGATAAAAAGAGCTAAATAACGCAACAACTCATGCTAGGTGTGATAGCAGCAATCTGGTGACAATTTGTTGCTGTATAATGAATGCCCAGAATATACTGCAGGCAATGAATCAGACACTGAATTTATCAGTTGTTGTTCTAGAAAACTAAATCAAAAACTTACATTTTAATTTCAAAAATTGCAAAAGAAACATTAAAAATAACATTCATAAGTCTATAACTTCCTCTTGAAATAATTGGATCTGTTGATTATTCTAAGTTTTAAACCTTGGTTTGCTCTGCCATATAAAAACCCCAGAACTTACAAAATGTAATGCTGTCAATTTACATCATTTCATTTACTAGCCAAGCACCTAAGTGCCATACTTATGAAAAGTATTTTAACACAATGGGGTCCATAGAGATCCATAACTTCTTCCCAAAAATGTGATACCTTAGCAGTATTTTTGTTGATTTCTGTTTAAATCTTAAACTACCACTTGCATATTTTGGTTGTCTTGATAGCAGAAATTGTCTTAGTATGTCAACAAGCATTTATCTATGACAAGAAAGTAATGCAATAACCCTCAAACATTAGAAAGAATATCAAATATACTATTTGATATCAAAATATCAAATATTAGAAAAAATAAGTGCCTGGAAATCATATTCAACAAATTATTTCCAACACCATAAGACTATCAATACTATTCTCAAAAGGTTATTTATTTTTTCTTTGTCACTCTAACAACCTGTGTTAATGAAAAAATGTACAAACAACAGGTTTTTCTCTGGAAAAACAACTATTTTTCTCTAGATTATTACCTTAATTATTCAAGGAAACATTAAAAATCTTTCAAACTGGGCCTGATAATATGCAAAAAGAGATCTCACCAAAGTGATCATAGATCTGACTTTTCTTCTAATCAGTGGCATTAATTTCCTGATTGTGGAACTCACAGCAATAGGACTTAGAGTAAACTCTATGTCTTCTCATGGCATCAAAACAAGGGAAAAAACCCCCATGTAACTAGAGAATGACATCTGGTCTATGTCACTGTTAAGGCACAAATGTAGCAGCACTATTTTGACAGGAATTATTTTGTTATTTTAGCACACTGAAGACCAGAATTTAGCCCAATTTGCCTGGGATGAACACTTGTCATTAAATCATTCTGCATGAATGTACGGCTATTCACTTTAATTTGTCCCTCAAAATGTGAAATCTATTTGGCAAGGTTAAACACCTCACCCATAAACATAGCCCGGAGTGTAAGGCAAGACAGATTCCCCAGACAGTGTCAAATGCAGCATTCACTGTGCCTCTTTCAAAGGAATCCATTTAAATATACACAGAATTCAGTAATGCTCTTTATAACCTTGCAGCGTTAAACCCAGCTCATTTTCTTTTTTAAAAACCAAGCAGTCAATTTTCAGTTATTGTTTAACATATCAGTTACCCATCTGAAAAGCAAGCCTTAGCAAACTAATAAGCCTGTACTAAACCAAGAGCAGGTAATGTCAAAACTATAAAAAATACAACACCTAATGCTACTAAATTATTTATACAATGGAAATATGCAGTATAAATCTGACTAGAATTTTGAAAAGAAATATAAGATAAAACCTGATGGAGAAATGGTCCATGAAGTTTAATCTACAAAGTTGTTACTTGAACCTTGTTTAGATGACTAGTAAGACTTGGATACTTTGAACACTGCTTGTAGTTTGAAAAGTGATCTGAAATACTACATTTCCAAACAAAATAACTCTGCATAATCTGAATTTGACTGTTTTTCTCTCAGGCTCATTTGTCTCATTGATAAATTCAAGCACATAAAAAAAAAAAAAAACAAACCACAAAGACAGAATCACAGAATATTTAGTTGGAAAGAACCCATCAGGGTCATCAAGTCCAGCTCTTAGCCCTGCCCAGGATGTCCTCAAGAATGACACTGTGTGCTTGAGAGTTGTTTTATCCAAGCACTTCTTGAACTCTGTCAGGCTTGGTGCTGTGAGGACATCCCCAGAGAGCCTCTTCCAGTGCCCAACCACCCTCTGGGTGAAGAACTTATATGCAACCTAAACCTCCTCTGACACAACTTCAGGCCATTCCCTTGGGTCCTGTCACTGGTCACCTCAGAGAAAAGATCAGTGCCTGCCCCTCCTCTTCCTCTCACAAGGAAGTTGTAACTGCAGTGAGGTATCCCCTCAGTCTCTTCCCCAGGCTGAACAGACCAAGTGACCTCAGCCTCTCCTCATATGGATTCCCCTCAAGGCCCTTCTCCCTTATTTTCTTTCCCCAGTCCTTTGGTGATGAGAATTCATGTAACATATGCCTCAGGTACAAGGACAAAATTCCAGTTTTTCTTACACTGGATCATCGTCCAGTGTTTCTGAATAAATTTATGCACCTATATATTTCAAGCGCATTATATAGTTATTTATATTGAACTAAATTTCTTGCTGAACTTTATGCAAGCTATTTTCTCACTAATTCTCAAATTTCCTGGGCAGCATCTTATCTGATAAGCCAATGCTCTTGGTGGCCCTCCTCTGGACTCGCTTCAAAAGGTCCATGTCCTTATTGTGCTGGGGACCCCAAAATGGGGAGAGCAGAGAAGCAGAATCCCCTCCATCACCCTGCTGCCCATGCTGCTTTGGATGCAGCCCAGAATATACAGTGAAGGGGCTTGCCTACCTCTGTCCTCATCTCCCACTCCATCCACTAGAGGCAAGTGGGAAGATAGGTTGCTATTGAAGATTCAGTCAAAATGTTTGTGTTCAGTTTTTTCTAAAATATTAAAGTTGATAGTGGACTATTCTACTTTTTCATGGTTGAGTCTGGATTCTGAGATGGATGACTAGGAACAGACGTGAGTTCAGACAAATTTTTCTTGCTTGGCTATTGTCAGCTTTCACAGATGAGGGTTTCTGTCTCTGACACCAGCTAAGAACATGAGGTATTTGTCAGGTAGGGAAAAACACTTTTCTGCTCCTTATGACAAGATATCTGCAAGGACTACTATTACTTTTTCCAGATATGACATGCTCAAGGATAAGGTTATGGCAAAATATAAAAGGTCACAAGAGGAAAGCAGAAATCAGCAACATGAATTAAAAGTCTGAGACTGATTAGGGAATTTTAATTCACCACAACACTGAGCATATGAAGAGGGTCCTCCAAATGGATAAAATAGGATTAGCGGAATGGAGCCTCTCTCCTGTGAGAAAAGGCTAAGAGAATTGGGATTGTTCAGCCTGGAAAACAAAAGGCCTCAGGGTGACCTATCTGCAGCCTTCATGTACCTGAAGAGACCCTGCAAGAGAGGAGGAGAAGGACTTTTTACATGCTCTTGTAAAAGAGCACAAAGCAGTGGATGCCCCAGCCCTGTAAGTGTTCCAGACCAGGCTGGATGGAGCCTGAACAACCTGCTCTAGTGAAGGATGCCCTTGTATATGGCAGGGGAATTGGAGCTGGATGATCTTTAAGGTCGTTTCCAACCATGTACATTCTATGATTCTGTGATTACCGTGCCAATTATTATACAATTAGTACTTCTAATTTTTAACATTGGTTATACTATCAAAAAACAACAAAAATGTATTATTGTTATGAAATTAAAATGAAGTAAAATCTTTTCCTGTCATCAGTGACTCCTGGTGTGTAGGCAAGTATGTAATCATATTAGATTTGTCAGCAAATGTTAAGGGTAGTATGAGAGAACTGATCTGCATTACATGATTTAGAGTGATTCTGAAAAGGAACTTTTCAAGACAGGGGAAAGAAAATTTTTTTCAATATTCCTGCTAGAATACTGCTCCTGCCATACCTAATATTTATTCTAAAGACCCACTTACTACTCAAAGGAATGACCAAATAACACCTGAAACCAAAAATTACCAGAACCAAATTTGATTTTCCTGCATTATCAGCAGCAGCTAGCAGGGTCTTGTTAACACATAATTTATTGTATTAAGTTACATGTTTCTTCGGGGATTTTTCCGGCACTTAAGTTGTAAATGTGCAAATTATTTATTCCAACACTTTATTTCTAGTAACCGAAAAAAAAATATTATAAAGGTGCATTTGTAAATTCTGTGTAATTCTCCTACAGTGAGAGGTGGAGATATTTCACAGGATGTGTGGGAAGCTACCAGGTGATGAAAATGAAAAACATTTTTGTGAAGATTTATTTATAGTCAAATCTCTTTGTAAATGAGAAAAGTACAAAAGTATAATACTTGCAAATGCTCACATAAAAATAAATTGTTTCTTGACAGAAGGTACCCTACTGACAGCTCATTTTACTACTAGAAAGCTGTAATAGAGCAGGTATATAAGGTATTACAAGATAAATGGAAAGCTGGCAGTTCCTTTGAGCAACCTCGTTAGCTAATATGTTAATATATTAGATTATTCTTTTTATAAAGTCCTTGCAAAAAAACTGTCCTAAGAAATCCAAAACTCGACCAAAATCCAAACCCACCAAAAAAACCAAAATCAACCAGAAAGCCACAAACCCCCTCAACTAATCAACCAACTAAGCAAAACAGATCAAATTCTTAATTCTATTTTATTTGTTGCCTATCAGGACATTACTTTTTCCTTCACTCTGAATAAAACTATATTTTATTTCAAAGATATTCCAAGAAATTATTGACAAGCATGGACTAATAGGCCTAGATCCCACTCATTCCAAGTGTCAGTTAAGATCCAGGCTCACTGTGACTATCTAGTATTTTTTTGTTTATTTGATTTTGCTTGCTCTACTGTCGAACTTTTCTTAACTATACTGGAAGCTTCTCTGCTCGATTACTCTGCTGCTGCCATGCTGCCAGGAGCATCTGACATTCTTTTCCACTATAGGGACAATGAAATAAATTGCATTGAGGAGCTCATATTCTTCCTCTCTACTTCCTCTCTACTCTGCTGTTCCTGGAATGTTCCTGGTATGTTTTGGGGTTTTACCTGTTTTCTATATGCATCTGTTTGTTTTATACTTTTTTACAATGATTTTTCCCATGTACCCCACATTTTACCCCATTATGGTTCACCCCAGTTATCATTATTAATCAGTCATCATTTATGTGACACCTGGGTCCTGCCTGTCACTCCGGGGTCTCACCTAGATGTCTAGAAAATTCTGGTGAGGACTCCAAGTGATTGGCAAGGTCTAGGCTCCCCTTCCCCCTTTGCTCCTTGATTTGTTCTATGGGTTGTCNAAGCACCACACCATCGCACTGGAATGCTCTCCTAGCATTACACTAGGCATTGCAGTTTGGCAGACTTCCTTTCTGCTGCAAGGGAGCCAAACCCAATGGCAAACAAGGATGCAAGGATGGCTAGGAGCAGGGTGAATATATGCCAGCCTTGTGGGCAGCTTTATAGTGAGTGTATCGAGCAGCAGTGCAGTCAGACCAGCAGAAGCAACAGGAGATGTGCCAGAAAGCCAGACGAGAATTCAGATGTCACTGCCGGGGAAATAACCCAGCAAAACACCACCACCAAATCATTTTCCATATTTCTGAGTTTTGTCTCTAGATGACAGGCTTGCCAATTTGTCACTTAAGCTGGTTTGAAATGTCAGATCATTCATAACATATTGATAAAGCTTAGTTCTCTGATAAACATTAATAAAACATGGCAGAGTTAAACTGAAAAATAGAAACTACATTGATCTACATTATGCAAATCAGATTTTTCTGATTCTCTATCTGAATATATTAGTATCAGACTAGAATGTTTGTAAAGCATAAACACCTCTTCATTCCTAGCAACTTTTAAAAGTCAGTGCTTTCATGACAGTGTTTCTCAAACAATATCTGAAATGGGTTATTTTGGTTTTACTCTACACAGCAATGTATACTGCAAACACAATAGGACTTATGGAACATTATTTGAAATCTCACTGACTTCCCAAACACTCTGATTATGTCTGAAAATGTACGTTTCAAAATACCTTCATATTTGTAAATACGGAGCACTTAGAAATAAATTTTCAACAGTAGTGTTCCAATGTCAAAAAACCTTCAAAGACACAAACTGTACAAATTAACACTTCTGTCAGAAATATTTTACTTTTTCCACACCAAAACTGGCACTCTCTTTCAACATAGCACCTGCCTTCAATAACTTAACTAAAATTTTTACTTTTTCTAAATCTACTTCTGATATCTACAAAAATCAGTGAAGACTTCCTTCTTTTATATCATATTAGCAAGCCTTCTCTTGAGGTAGTGATACTTGGATAACCATTGAAATAAATACATTTTCTCCCTAATACCTTTCTATTATTCCGTATATATTTTCAAATAATATTCCCTAAATGCTGCTAAAATGCTCAATTTTTTTTCTGTCCTCACTTCAATACATTAAATGTAACTTTTTCCTTTATAAATTGTCTCCTGCAGTGTCAAACTGAGCTAGTGATGTAAACTTAGAACAAATATGTGCATGTTACTTGTGAATACACATATCTGGATTACTGCAAAGATTCTTTCACTTAAGATAAAGAGGTATTTTTTATCAAAGATGATGGCAATCCAATGTTTGAGTCATTATTATAACTACAACATAGCTCTTTCTGGTTTAGAGCTGCACAGTGGCAAAAACTACCAGAGATATTCGGGATTTTCAAGGAAAATTCAGTAGTAAAGTCATATTTTTTAAGCAAGTAAATAAAATTACTAGAAATTTTACATCTCCATCTAGCAATCTCTGTACAGAAACTGAACTCTGCTGATGTGAATTCACTTCAATTGGAGGATAGAGAATTAGCAGCTGATCTAAAATACGTCCTTAGGTAATGACCCAAGTCTGTTCTGATCCAGGTGGGCCAACCTGCAGTTTCATGCACAGCTGCAGTAAGGTCAGTTCATTTCCTCAGAAGACCAGGAGTTCACACCTACAGATTAAGATCTAAAAGTCTGTGGTGATTCAAAACGCATTATCTTCATTACAGCCAACAAAACATATCTTGAGCACAGCTATTCACAACTACTACACGTGTCAAAACCTAGAGGCAAGGGATACACCATACAAGCAGTACCAAAACCTGGTAATTTTCCAGATACTAACCACATTAATAAACTTTTATGTGTAGTATATTCAGCTATAATTCCTCTACTAATAAGTACATATTTCCTGAAAAAAAAATCTCTTAACCTCATAGTATATTTTCTTCTTTTTTTTTTTTCAGAGAGTAAACCATTTCTAATTGAATTCCAATCTGTAAAACTAATTATCTTCTCACTATATCATTATGGTCTTTCATGGTAATGCTGTGTTAGTATCACAATTTTTAAAAATTGTTCCTTTTGCTTAATGCAGTGTTTTTCACTTTGAAAATCACATTCATTTAGGTGTTAGGTTCATTTTGGTGTGTTCATTTTGAAGTCTAACACTATACTGACCTGTTTTGTCAGAAAAAAATCTTTCCCATTTCTTTAAAAAAGGAGGGAAAAAATGCCTAACCCTAATGATACTTATAAATGTACTTGCATTTAAACTGTCCCAATTAAGCTTCAAAATTTGCACCTGCAAATCTAAGTGGATTGAGGAACAAAGGGTTTCTCAGTTCAATTATTGCAAGGTCAGGTTAAGACATCACCTGCATGATGATTAGTTTATAGCAATAACACTTTCGGAAAAGTTAGGTGGAAAGCTGAAACTACAAGTTGCTTTTACATAGATGTCCTGTCTTTCGCTCATACTGGAACATTTTTCTTATGGTCATGCAATCAAATTTCACATCAAACATGGAGCTTCTAACTATTGCTATGAAATAAATTTGTTTTCTCTCTCACTTTAAATTATCATTTGAATTCATTCTAGATGGCTTTGCCATGTAGGATTCTGGACAATCTGAGATTTTTTCCAGAAGATCCTACCCGCATTTTGATGGCTTCAGCTTTCAATAACACCTGGTTTTTGTTTTGTCTTTTTTTCCCCACCACAAAGTCTCTACCATTCCTCCTGCTTGAAATCAGAGGAAGAAATAAATATGGGAGAAAGTTTATTAGCTTTACTACCTTCAAAATTATATATCCCCTGTATTCATCATAACATTTTAAAAGTTCATTAGGGTACACACCATCTTTTTCTTCATATTCCTCATTCATTCTCTGAAAAGATCTTATGGGCAGAAAAGTTGCAAACATATTTAGGTCAAGCCTGTGCTATGGAACCATACCACACAGAGTGCACATAAGATATACGAACTATTCAAGTATAGACACATGTAAGAGAAGGAGAGAGAAAACAAAATAAATACATCTTGTATATGTCAAATGTGAAAGATTCCACTCAAGATTTGTTTAATCAAAATCTCCTATTGGCTACAGAACACACTGTATAAGCACTTTATAGATTAACAATTCTTAGTGGGATGTCATTTTGGACTTTAAAATTATTTTATTTTAGTCACGTGTTTTCTGTGGATTAATTAGTGCTGATTAAAGATCAATAGAAAACTTTTTTCCTAGTTAACTGCATCAAAAAATATTTTCATCGACAAAAAGAAGACAAAGAAACGTAAGGGATTTCTGTTGCAAAAAACTTCTACACACACGCTCTATGCCAAATACTTATTAAATTGGATTTTTTTTTATTACAAAGTTATCCAAAGTGAAAACAGAATGCTGAAATATTTGTGGTATCAACACAAAAGGCTATAGCTTTTTCCATGCTGTCCACAATATGTTTTAAGTATAGAACTAATCTGGGTTGTTTTGCCCAGTTAATCTCTAGAATGTGGAGATTGGGGGTTTTAGCTCTAAAGCAACAGTCATCAAATTCTGGTCCACAGAAATAAGCATAATAACATGCCCAAATTATTTGCTGTATGAAAGACAGAAGACTCACTGAAACAAGTATTTCAACACATGTAGGAAGCACATTAACAGAAGAACACTAACATCATAAAGGATCATGCTAAGTTCAGTGTATTCTGCTTTGTTAGTCATACAGTACAAAACTATGCAAGGAAGACCATGGGTCTGATTTTAATTTACCTTCAATTTATTTGATTGAAGACATGTATGAGAAGGCTTGAATCTAGAGGGAGAACTTTTGTATAAACACAGAGGGCCTGATTTTTACTGAGCTTTCCTTACATTGAATAAAAAAGACTTTTCTAAATGAACATAGCTGCTCATGCAAACAGACCTGTTACAAACACACTAAACTGTAATACACTGTCAGAACTGCTAGACCAACCTTTCCCATAGGTTTTGACATTTACTTAGTTCTTCCACTACTGAATATTCTTAGATGAACAAGAACAAGATGCTTTAACAGATATATTGACTGCCACTCAACACAAATCATCATATTTGTAATTGTATAAACAAAAGCTGATGATGACACTAATTAGCAATTACCATTAGACAATTAAGTAAGTAGGAAAGTAAAACATTAATGCATAATGTTCTTGATGGTGCACCTGACAATACATACATCAAATTTAACATATGGCAAAAAACCAGCTTTCAGAAAAACTATTATTTTTTCACAGTCTATTAATGCAAGTGTTTCTTAGGACCAAACCAAGATATAAGCATGGATTTCATTCAGCAGCAGGATATTCTGTATTCAAATGTCACAATGTTTTGAAGGTTTCCTAAAAGCATTTCATACTTGCAATTCAAGCTTAACTGGGTAAAACTCATAATGACTCTCTCAGTCATTATCCACAAGATTCAGTTGATGCTACCTATGATGCACTCAGAATTCTTGTGAGAAATACCAAAAAAAAAAAAAAAATTAAAAAAGTCATTATTTCTCTCAAATTTTAGTGTGAAAAAAAAGAAATTTCAGTCTAATGTCAAGTATTTCCTACAAACACCATTGGAATTTATAGGATAGGGTATATATGCTCTGGAAATTAGTTCCTCAGAATGAAACAAACTTCCTCATTATAACTAAATACTTAAATAAATGAATAATTGAAAATGCATAAGACTAAATTTCTGTCTCAGGAAAAATATATTAGATCAAACTCCTTAACATGAGTAGATATTTTTTATTTTTTTTCTCTTTTCTCTTTTTTTAATTTTTTTAAAACACATTCATATATTTTTTAGGTTCATAGAATTTTACAATTAAAAAATTATATTCAATCCTCAAATTTGAAAAGCAGCCTAAATCTTCATATTAATTATCTATTACATGAAATGAAGGAAACTAAAATAACAGAACATAAGTGAAACATAAAAAAATACCTAAATTAAATCTACAAGCATGAATTTTTTCACCACTTTCTTAGATTAATATGAAAATGATTCACTTCTAATAATTAGCATACTCCTGATTTATTTATGAAAACCTCTAAATTCAGTAAAATCTTAAAATACCCTAAACATACCATCAGATCAGGCCCTAGGTACTGATTCAGACTTCAAAGGTTTCTAAAGAGGTAGAGGTATCTAGTGTAAATAAAAGTCCTGGCAGCATTTGACACCTGTATTTTCAAAGTATAGGCTGACAAGTGACAGAGTAAATTTTTAAAGTGAGAGAAAGCCACTGAAAAATAGTGTTACACAACAGTGAAAATACCAAAGCCTAAATTAAGTAAAACTCGCATTTATTATTCAAAAAGAAGACATTCCTAACAAAATAAGTGGAGGAACAAAACACCTTAGATCTCTGAAGCAAGGGAGTAATTGACCCTGATGCACTACAGTGTTGTCTTCACTTGTACATTTTTTCTAATAACATGATCATGCATGTACTAATTATATCTTGGGCTTCAATCATATAGGATAATGTAATAAAATACATTTTCTCATTTCCTCATCCTTAACATGGGAATTTGATGCTCTGTCAGTAAGCCAAAAAAAAAAATTAAAAAAAAATTAAAATAACTTAAGGTGGCAAAGAAAACTTTATGAAGAAATGATAATTGCTACTTTGCTCTAAACTATTATCATGTAATTTAATTTATTTTGGTACTTCTGTATCCTTTTTATTAAAAAAAAAGAAAAAATGCACCATTATAGACTTTTTAAAAATATGATTAATAATATAACTGAAGATAGCATACAAATTAGTCAGCAGAAACTGCAAGAGAAACTCAGCCTTCTAGTATGTAAGTGTCTTCCTGAAAATATAACCGTAAGGATTGGTACTTTGGAATAGAAGAATGGGAATATGCTTCACTGCGCATCAAAGTTTTAAAAAAGAATTCATGTACTCTTCTCAGTTTATTTTGTAATTAAAATCCAACTAGAGAAAGGGGGAAAAAATGTATCTGTGTCCTGGGGTCAGTTTTTAATGGCTATATCCCCAACTGTCTGTTCTGTTTATGCTGTATGTTAAGTCCTGTACCTTTAATACTAAGTAACCCCTGACAAGTAACAGCTGTGTTAATTAACCAATTCAGCCTTGTCCCTGATGAGTAACAGCTGTATCCAATAAGGATCAGTGAGATAAAAGAGGGGGTTAGCTGGAAAGGGGAGGATCATCATGGAGGAGCAACCTTCAGGAGCATAGATTCATGGATTAGGATCCTGGAGAGCAAGGATCGGTGCTGTGAGACTGGTTCTGAAAGTGAAGGAGTAAAAATAAGATAATGGAGTTTGTTTTGAAAACAGCGTTCACCCCTCTGTGTTCCCGCTCTGGACTCTGCTCATCTGAGGCATAGACAGGCAGTGGCCCGGAGACCTGCTTTGCTCTTAGGTAGTTTTAGTTAGCTGAGGCAGAGAAGCTGTCTGGACATTATTTTTTTTTTTTTCCTTTTCTTAGGACTGTTTAAACCTGCTCCAGACTGAAAAACCCAGAGGAGCACTGAGGGCTCACACCTGTGGCCCACTGGGGCCTGGACCTCTGGAGGGACTGATAAGAGACTGAGCGAGCTGAGCTACCCACAGCAAGGACTTTCTGAGTTTACCACCTCACTTCAGAGCAACAAAATGTTTTTTCATTTCATATTATTCAATCTTTATTCTTGTGGGCACTTTGTTAAATAAATAGTTTTTTCCACTTTTCTCCGAGGAAGTTCTTTTCCTGGACCAGCTGGGGAGAGGGGCCATTTGGATTTGCTTCCCAGAGGGAATCCATTCAGGGATTCTTTCACAAATTTGCCCTAAACCAGGACAATCTGCCACTGTTGGTGGCCTAGACTGTGTTGGAGAACATTTGAGTGTTTTTTGATCAGAAACTTCAATGTATTTCAATTCTGAGCTGAAGATGTTGTACTGTCTTTATTTTAACTAAAAAATAGGCCTTGTAGCATCTGGGAAACAATCGTTACCCTCTAAAATATTAAGAAAATAAGTAGTCCAATTATATTAACAGAAAATTTCTATTGAGCTTTTCCTTTTCAGTGGGGGAAAGAAAGCAAATGTACCTTTCAGCCTTAACACAAACCATGTCAACTACCACCAGTTCTTCTCATCCACTTGACTGAAAATGCATTTCTGAAAGAGAAGCAGCTGTACAGAACAACCCATAATCAGTCTACAGAGTCCTTATTTTGGTCAGAACAGAAAATGAATAAGAGGGTATGATTCACCATTCAATGAATATGAGAACTCACCTGTGTCCAACTCAAAACCCACCGAAATCTGTGCATGTCTCAGGAGACTCAGTAATGGGTTTGGCTACACTTAACATGTTCATAATGCTGTAATGGATCATGCAGAGATATTCTGGCATTCATACTGAAAACAAGACAATGGAATTCTTTGAATTTCCTCATATTCATAAATGCATAGTTCACTTTTCCTAGTGCTTTACCAAAGTTGATTCAAATTATCCTAGGCATCGATGTCTTCAACCCCATGCTTCACGGGAGGCATAGAAAGCAGAACATCAGAAAAGGACCCGGGAGTGCTGGTTAACATACAGCTGAACACAAGGCAGGGTGTGCCCAGGTGGCCAAGAAGGCCAAAGGCATACTGGCCTGTATCAGCAATAGTGTGGCCAGCAGGACCAGGGCAGGGATTGTCCTCCTGTATTTGGCATTGGTGAGATCGAACCTTGAGTTCTGTGGCCAGATCAGGAAGGACATTGAGGGGCTGGATCAAGTTCAGAGAAAGGCAATGGAGATGGTGAAGGGTGCAGAGACTAAGTCATCAGAGGAACAACTAAGAGAACTGTGGTTCTTTAGCTTGGCAAAAAAGGAGACTTGGAGGGCTTTACTGCTCTCTGCAACCACCACAGAGGAGGTTGTAGCCAGGTGGGCCAGCCTCTTTTCCCAAGAAACCTGTGACAGGAGAAGAGGAAATGGCCTTAAGCAGTACCTGCCACAGTTCAGGTTGGACATCAGGAAGGATTTCTTCATTGAACAGGTGGTCAAGCGTTGGAACAGGATGACCAGGAAAGTGGTGGAGTCACTATCCCTGAAAGTGTTCAAGAAATGATTGTATGTGGCATTTAGTGCTATGGTATAATTGATATGGTGGTGTTTGGTCAAAGGTTGGACTTGATGATCATGGAGGTATTTTCTAATGCAATTTATCGTTATGTAATCTATTATTCTGTTCTATGATTCTATCTCAAAAAAAATACTGTTCAAATCTTCACAAGATACTTTTTAGCTAAAACCATCTATTCCCATATCTGCTTCTAAAACTTATATCAAATAATTAATTTTTATCTTCCTAAAAAGGCAGTTTTGGTTTTTTGTAAGAGCTGAATTGAATACAAGCCTTTGACATAACCCTAAGGTTATGCTAATTTTCTCAGCAATGGAATGAATCTTCACAGCTCAAAAGTGTGAAGAAAAACACCAGAATCTGCATGTTCACGTTAGCAGTAACCTTTCACCTTTTTCAGTGTCTTTCTGGAGTTGATATCACCAGACACAACTACACAGAACAGCTGGCTGTCAGCTGTTGCTTCTAGTCATGGCCTGGTCCTCAAGGCCCCAGTGATATAAGACTTAGGCAGAACCAACAAGTCCGAAAACATTCACTTGGTTTATTTCATAGCAGTCTCATTTTAAGAGCATTTTGGGGGTGGGAGAAGGAGTGACTGAAATTGAGTGAAGAAATGATAAATATAACTACTCCTGAGAGCAAGTTTGGCAAGTATTCAACACTTTACAGAATCAGGACCACTAGTTAGCACCATTTCCTAGAATGAACCAGAGATTATGTAGTTGGCTGCTGTCATTGCAAATTCATAGCATCATCGTGTGGATGGGAACACTACTCCGATGCTACTTTAGTAAAGAAAATACAATTATTTTAGAAAAGAAGAAATGAAGAAAAATATAGCAAAAAAAACCACTGAGAAACATATGTCAGCATAAAAGACCTGTAGATATTTTAAAGCTCAAAGTGACAATTCTACAGAAAAAAAAAAGAATCAATTGTATGGAAATATAAAAATTAAGAAAAAAGGTTTTAAGCTTTTATTTAAATACACTTTTTTCTCATAATTTTTGCCTTTATGCTTCATAAAAATAAACAGACAAAATCCAGCAAAGAAATCAGTTTGACATCATGAACACTGAAGAACTGAACAATAATTCTGTGTATATTTTTATGTACAGGTTAGGCCATCAACTTTAGTGTTTATAAAAATCTAATGTTTCTCTTCTAAATAATTTTAACTTAAAATTTATCTGAATAAAGAAGTTATTAGTACAAATGGGTTTGGCAATTATTTTTAAAAGCTTATCAGGGAGTTTGACAATTATTTTTGAAAGTATATTAAATTGGTGAAGATATTTGGTCAATTAGGTGATTAAAACAAATGTTACCATTTTATTTCCTTAGTCTCTCATAACCTATTTGTAGCAAGAAAACACTTGTCATCTAATCAAAGTTAAAATGTATGTCAAAATAGGTTATGTATGTATGTTAATATGCATGTTAAAATAGGTAAGAGAAAAAAAAAAAGCCAAATAACAAAAAACTCCAAACCAAAATAAAACAAACAAACCAACAAACAACAACAAAAAAAAACTTGCAAAACCCACCAAAACCCAAACAAACTGACAGAAGATCCTTAAATATTAAGCAACAAATAAATATTCCAGGATAAGTTTTGGCTCTACTATTGTGCCCCAAAAACATGACTTCTGGCTATATATACTGTAAGAGATCACCTAGCTTTTTGGCTCCAAGTATAAAGCTTTTCTGTTCCAAGATCACAGAAGAATACAATTCTGTTCAATCTCTGTGAAAAATTAACTGTTAAAAATTAATTTTATACATAACCTACATTGTAAAATGTGAGTTTATTCTAATAAGTCAAATGCATCATAAAAATCATTACATATTTGAATTATAGACATAGAATGGCAAAAGAAAATGCTATATATTCTCTAGAAAGTAAGAGCCAAAACCAGATCTGGAGTGTAGACTTCCATAGTCCATGGTCACAAATAGAGTTGCAGTCAAGAAACTTCTGTTTGTCAAATCCAGACAGTACACTGAGGATATCAGGAAAGCATCAAAGTACTTTTGGAAATACTCAAGGCTTGTTTCTACAAAAAAGGAAGGATTTTCCATATGCACTTCTTAAACCTGAATGCTGATTACATGACTTGATTGGTGTAATGTAATGACTGCAGGTTTTTTTCAGTTGTCTTATAGAACAATTTCAGTTGCGTAACAGAATGAAGAGATTTTAACACACTGCTTATGATATTCCTTTTCAGTACTCTCGCATCTCAGAAAGCAAAGCAGTCTTAAAACAGATTTATTCATCAAAGGTGTTCCCTTAAAAAGAAAGGCTTTCATTTTGGGAATAGTACATGGATAAAATTTTTGTATTTCCAGTAATTATAATCACCCTTAAACTGTTCAACTCTGTGTCTAGTTGAATTGCAGCAGACCAATATGAGATGCTCACCTTGGACACCTATTATACAAAAATTTAATGGAATGTAAAAATGTTTTAACCTTCTTTGAACTATGTGTCAAAGTCAATTTGACTCAGCTCAGGGAATGAAATGAATCTTGCTATTTTTAAGAGAGCTAGAGAAGCCCTTCTCAGTGTCAAAACATAAAACTTATTGCACCTTGCCTTTTTATAGGTGTTTCTTCCCAATAATTTTATATAAAGAAACTATTTTCCTATATATGATAATCTTTAATTTCTAAGTCTAGTTGGTTTTCTATTAACAATTTTTGCTATTATCAATTTTCTATCATATCCAGCCTTCCAAATATAAACTTTTCACATGGTAACTCCAGTGTAGTTCAAGTATGAGCAATTTTGTGAACTCCCAATAGTAGTGTTAACCCAAGTACTGCTGTATTTCTTGGGTGAAACCAAGGTGTAAATTAAGAAATTTTGGAGCATAATTAAAAAAAACCACAGGTAATCATTTGCAGGAAGTCTAGCTGTATGTCATTCTTTACTGCTGAACTCCAGGAGTGTATGTTGAGGACAATACCATTCAATATTTCCATTAACAGCCCGGATGACAGGTAAAGTGCACTCTCAGCATATCTGCTGAGAAATAGAAAACAGGCAGGAGTGATATATAGGTCAGATGGTTGTACCACACTTCAGGTGAGTGTCAGTGGGAAAGTGAAATGGGTTGTGACATTAAGAGTGGGAAGTGCAAAGACCTCTGCCTGGGCAAGAATGACACCGAGAAATAGTTGATGTAGCTGTCCAGAAAGCAAGTCTGAGGAGGATCTGAGGGTCCTGCTGGACCACAAGCTGAACATTAACCAGCAGTGTGCCTTCAGTCTCCTGTGCTCCATTAGAAGTGCTGTCAATAGGTAGAAGGATGTGATCCTTCCCCTCTAACCAGCCCTGGTGAGGTACTCCTGGAATGTTGGGTCCAGTCTTGGGCTCTTATCTCCAGGACACATATGGACATTCTGAAATGAGTGCAGTGAAAAGTCACAAAGACAATAAGGAGTAGAGACTAAGAGAGCTGGGACTGTTCATACTGGAGAACTCTCAGACAGCAATCTCAGCTGCATTGAAAAAATACTTGACGGAAAGGGATCAAGAAGATAGAGCTAAGATCTCCAGATACCTAGCAAATCCAGTGACATGACAGGAGGCAACAGGCACAGACTTAAATGCAGAAATTTGATATAAGTAAAAGTAAAATGCTTTTTTTAGTATAAGAGTGGCTGAACACTGAATACGTTGCTCAGACTCTGTGGACTCCCCACCCTTGGAGGCAGTCAATATTGAATTGGACACAGTCTGGACAACTTGCTATAGGTTAGCATGCTCTGATCCAGGAACTTGGAACAGCTGACTTTCTGAGGGGCCTCTAACATCAGGCTTTCTGGGATTCCAAAATACCACTGTGTAAGCATTGGCAAAGACTATGTATTCAGCACTAACATATTGCAGAGGGGAATGACATACAACCCGATGTACAAATGCAAATGTACACTTTCGGTCTTAAACCAAGCTGGCGTTTAAGCATCATTTCTATCTTCAAAACTGCCCTATCCTGTCATTAAAATGTATTGTGAACTTTAAGATTTTCATGTAAAACAATTTCAGAAAACATTAAGGATATTTGTATAATTAGTTCATTAGCTGCTACATATGTCAACATATGCCAAGAGTGTACTGAACACAAGGTGTGCACTGGAATGCAGCCTCTTTCATATCTCTAAAAAGAAGACCTTAACAATAAACAGCAGTCCTTGACCTGCTGAATAATAGGAGACTGTTTTAAAGAAGTTGCTACATTTGTTTAAACCTCATAATTTGGAAGCAGTACACCTGCATACATATGTCAAAAGTGCAGATGTTCGCTCTGTTACTAAGCTCATGTCGCTTCCCAAGAAGAAGAGGGAACTCTAGAGAAGGAAAACTATTGCTTTTTCCTTTAACAGACAGGAATCTTACACCATGAGACTTTATTCACCACAGACAGAATAGCCTGGCATAATTATAATAAAATTTACAAAAAATATTTCCCCTTATCTCTTTTGAACATATGTCCTGGGTATTAAATCTATACAATGTAAAGAAAACAATGCTAAAAGAGCAGTAAAGTTCTGGAAATTCTTCTGTAGAAACTATCCAAAGAGGAATAAACATGGTCTTCTTCTCATATCTTCATGCAATAAATATTTCTGAATTTTTATATTAGTTAGTGTAATTAATCATCTTTAAAAATACTCAAAATTGATAAAATTACTTAAGAAATAGAAACTAAATGTCATCAAAGTTCTCCAATAAACTGTTCCTCTTGTGCATAGCCAGAAATAAAAAGCAAATTTAAGTTGCTCACAACTCTAAATTGTATTACCAATACAGTTATTAAGAAAATCATTATACAGCTATGAATATCTGAATTCTACCAGCAAAGTTAACTAAATACTGCAAAATTACTAGCAGCATATCATCAGGGTTTAGTACACAAGAAATAGCTAGTCCTTCCCTTTCTTCTGCCTCTGCTTCCAATTCTCTGCAGCATTTATGAGTGTTTTTCACAGCTGTGAGTGTCAATAAGGTGTGCTGCAAAATGATTTTATTTCTGTGCATTTGTTTCAGAAGTGGATCACTTAAAAAAAGAGAAGTTTACTTCTAAGTTCAAACTTCAGAGTATGTTTTACTAATTTAGGGCCAGGGAACTTGAAACAATCAATAGTCATGGTAGGATGAAAAAGAATTAGGGGAACTACTTTATGTGTCTTCAGCTTCCCTTTCATTTACAAATACATCTTCAGAAAACATATGCATGTGATGGCTAATATGACTATCCCAGTCATATCCTATGTATTACTGCATTTTTTTCTCTCATCTTTATTTTGCATTCCACCCTCTGCAATTCTGTCTAGGAAAGACAGGACACTAATGTACTTTTGAATCAAACAAAATGCATTGTGTCCTTCACTACTAAGGAAAAAATATTCATTGGGGGAAAGCCATCCTTGATCTTTTAAAGTCAATGAATTTTCTTTGCGCAATCACTCAGTTATTTGCTGAATGATAGGAGATGTCCAATTCACTCTCGCAAATCCTAACACCAGAAAGAAACTAAGATTTTCTGGACTATATTCAGGATATACCTATGAAAAGCCATCCCATAAAATTAAATTGGTAGTGCTGTACGTCTTCAAATACATTCACTGTGATTTGTGCCTGAAAATTTGTAATTTCTCTCAAATAGGAAATGATTATGTTCTTATGCTTTTTTGCTGATTTGCAATATCAGCTACAAAGTTTGCAGAAAAGGGTGATGCAGCACTAGGCTTCTGGTTGCCTTGTTCTGTGCACACAAATATTCAGCTGCTAGAAGGCAGCACCTTATGCTCTTTTGACACCACTGAGACAATCCTTTAAACAAATACTTCCACATTTTCCTTTAGTTAGAGCTTTAGTTCAGCAACACCTTAACTAGAATTTTTAACTTTAGAATTAATTGTTTGAAATCACTGGAAACTCTTTTTACTTTGTTTCTTAATTGCTATATTGAGTTAGAAAACACAGTACATGCATATTTTAATTGTACAGCTGTTAGAAAAAACCCAACAAAAGCAAGATAAGCACAGGTTCTATTTGCTTTGCCATGGAATGGAAAGGAAACATTGACACAACCAGCATAATTGGAAGAGAGATAATGCCACATTCACTGTTTCACAGTACAATAATTCAGATATTTCACTCTTCCTATTCTCCCACACACACTGCCTTTTGTTGTTGTTGTTGTTGTAATTTGTAAGTAGCTCATGAACATAATATAACCACAGAAGCTCAGAATGTACCTCACCTTTACCTCAGGGCAAAATCAGCTACGTATGTAATTCAGAATCCATTACAAGATATTTGTTCAGCCTGTTTTTACAAATGCAGTGATGGACCAACCACAACCTCTGTAAGCAATATTCAGTCAGCCTTAGCAAATGAATGTCTTTTCTAACTAACAGCTTACAGCAGGAGCTTAAGAGAAGCACTCCATGCAAATGGACTCTACAGATGTAAAATAGCATTTCTCTTGAATAAAGTGATAAAGAATTAATGTAAGATCTCTTTCTTTATAAATGCTATATAATTCATTTTCTTTGATTATTTCAGTCAGCAGTGTATATATCCTAAAACTGACTCTCTGCAATTTATTGATGTGCAGAACCTCACACATTTAAGGAAATGAATACATGAACCTCAATATATAGGGAAGTATCTAATGATATTTTCACATTTCAATTTTCACTTTTTGCTTAAGTATTTGGTTACTATATTCCTAATGTTTAAACTCCCAGTTTCCAGATGCTTATTTTCATTTCAAGTTGACTTTTCAAATGTATGGTTTTGATTGTCATTTTAGGATGGTTTGGAGGATGATTTTAGTAGTAAATGAAAAGTTAATATTGCTACCATGAAAAAACAACAATCAGACCTTTTCATGCATGTCCATTTACTAATGGAGATAGTATTATTACTAATGCGGCATTACTAGGAATATGGCATTCTATTTGCACTATTAACAAAATTCATCTTAAATGTCTGAAGGCAAGTCTATGATTCTAAAAAGATAAAACATATGTCCTAACACAACCTGCAAAGTTTTTCCCTCTGAAAACCTGGCCATTAGCAGCTATTTGAAATAGTGTTGATATCAGACTCAAAATCAAATTAAATCTTATATTCTCAGAAGTGAGCTGAGAGGTGACGTTTTCTCAGCAAAATCAAAAGCAAACAATAAATTAAAAAAAAAAGAAATGTAACTATCTCAAGGATATTTTGGCAGATAGCATCCTGTTTAAACTAAGGTTATGATCTTTACAAGTGATGATTAGAAAAATTTTGCTTGTCCTAAGGGAATTTTGGTAACATAATATCAGTAATATTTGCCAAGGATCAAATGGGGCATCTCCCAGATTAGTGCAATTTACCTGCTTTTTGTAAAGGTGGGAAAAAAATAGACAAGGAAGTTCAGGGAAAGCAGGTTAAAATTTAAATTTCACTATCTTTTCTATCTGTTTCTTCCAAAATAATTTCTCTCAACCGTGCACATGTCAGGGCTAATCAAGTAAAAATTTCTAAAGTAGCATATACATCATTAGTTTTTAAGTTGAAGAAAGACTATGTGTTTTATGCAAACATAAAGTTAAATATGATCACAATTCAACATGTTCCTTGAAAAAAAAGAAGCACAAATGTCCAGGGGTCTCAAAACAGAGAGCTGAAGAGCACCAAATTTCCACAGAAGAGAATTAGGGAGCTGAGAAATCAGAGAAGATGCTAAATTTATAAACCACAAGTAGAAGACAAGAAGGTTATTTACTCTGCAGGGTTTTAGAAAATACTTTTTATCTTTTCACTGGTACAACTCCAGTTAATTCCACAGTGTCACCCTGGACATAAAAACGTCAGCACAATTACAGAGATTACAGAATTCAACTATTCAATTACAGGAATCAACTATTACAGAAATCAATTACAGAAATCAAAACTTTTCTCAGCAGATGAATGTGAATTTACCACAAATGAGAATATAACTACACATTAGAACCTCAACATTTAGTCATTGATTTTCTTCAACAGCAAATAATTCCCTCTCTTTTTTATCTGAGAGGGTAATAAAACAATAGAAGCATAATAAAAGCAAAATGTTTTGAAACATTTCTTTAACCATCTGGATTAGCAAAAGAAATATCAATTAACTTCCATTTATCCAGTCATTTAAGATTAAGTGTTTATTAAAATGTATTTGGTTTCAATGTTTAAATATCACTTGTATCTTTAATAGTGTACACAAGTAATGTGTATCCCCCTTTTTGTGCGGGAACTTCTAACCATAGCCCTTCCTTCTCTGTCTCTCTAGGCCACCAGAGTGGAAATTGCCTGCAGCCCATACAGGAACCTGGTGAAAAACATGGAGCAGGTCACTATTTCCTGAAGGACATTAGTCCATGGGAGGAACCCTGCACTGGAGGAGGTTGACAGGGTGAGAAGGAGGGAGCAGCAGAGAGGATCTGTTACATACTGACCACAGGGCTGATTACATATCCCCCTCTGCTGCTGAGGACATTCATTGCTGGGGAGAAGGCAGACAGTTTGGGAATGAGGGAGTAAAGGGGATTTTGGATAAAGGAGTGGAGAAATGGGAGGAGGTGGGTTTTAAATTTTGTCTTTGCTTTTCAATATTCCAAACATGTTTTAACTAGCAATAAATTACATTAATTTTCCCTAAGTGGAGTCTTCTTTCTCCATGACAGTAATAATTTAGGGATCTGCCTGTCCTTTTTTCAACCTACAAGCTTTTAAACTTATTTTCTCACCTTGCCTCTGCTCAGTGGGGATCTAGTGGCCTAGGTCAGCCCACTGCACCATTATACATAGTCACCCATCCAGACAAATTTAACTCTGTCATACCATGATTTTCAATTGAGTATTGAAGAAGCCAGCCAGTTGTATATGACATATTTACCACAAGAGCTAAACAGCTTCCCCCTTTTAAGGACCAGAATTGTAATTACAAATTTTGCAGAAGTTTCATAACATTTTCATCACTAAAACTGCATGGGGTGAAGCTGCCATGTGTTCACCTGCCACTGTTGTTATTACTAAATAAACAATGAAAGAAATGGCAGTCTCTTAAAGGAAAAAATGTATCTTTTGAAGGTTTTATTTTGAGTCCATTCATACACAGACAGACAACATTTACATTCCAAGTAGTAGTGTGTTGTGTACATGCACACTCATACATGCAAGAGGCAGAACTGAGAAAATTATAGCAGTTCAGGAGTCAGCTGTTTTGGAGACACTGTTCTAGAAACCATTCCAAAATTCTCTTGGCTTTACGTGTATGCTGCTCCCCTTATATATGGCAACTCCCACCATTGTTTTGTTTCTGCAGTCATCCCATGCCTACCAGTATCTGAAGCAAAATTAGCTATGTTATCAAAGCCACACAAGCAATGTTTGCAAGGGAAGTAAGAAAGATAGCACATACATTCTGGAATACGTTCCAAATTGCAGCTATATATGTAAGGATTTTCTGCCTGCAATTCAGTTTCAAGGAGATAAAAATTGAAACTTATTATTTATTTAGTAGACCGTACATGTATGTTTTCATAACTTTACCAGAAAGCAGAAATAAAAATTTATTTAAACAATTATATTTCAATTTATTGTATATAGGCTGCTGAACAACATCAGAAAAGGCTTTGCTTAAGCAAAAAAAATCACAATTTTACAGTGGTTATGAGTTGTCTCTTTATGAAGTTGTAATATTGACTAATATTTAACCAGATTTTAATAAGTCAGATGAATTAAACAAGAGACACTCACATATTGATAAATCCTTCTCCACTATCTGCATGTCAGATAATGGTTTCAATATGTCAAAGTACCTTACAAGACTTTTTAATCTTAAAGCTGTACTCCTTGGTGTATCCAAATAACAGACTTCAACATGAGTCCTGAAGATTATAATGCACAGACCCTAAAAGTTTTGTGTAATCCTTGTTTCAGACTGATTGAAATTTCAAAATGTACGGTTTACTTCCTGATAGCTATATATTGTCATTATAAATATTACCCTAATTTATGAGGAAATAAAAATCTTTTCATCATTCTAATGTACATATGTTCCTAGTTTGTTTGTGTGCATAATTCAGACAGAAATTAATGCTGAATGTTACTTTAAAAAATTACTACTTAGAATCTGATAATAACTGAAAAACTGTATTAAACTACAACTTTATGTTCCAGTTATTGGCTGGATTCCCAAAGAAAGAAACGACTTGTGACCATGTCCAGAGTAGGCTACGTGTTAGCTGCAGGCTAACGTTTTAGCTTGGTTAAAAATACAGAATTGAAAAATTCTGAGACAGTTTTTTCTACCTGTATAGAGTCAACTGAATATCACAACTTCTCAAATAATAAACTATGCTAGGTTAGGCACAACTGTGCGTGTGCGGATGACCTATATTATCCATATACACATAGAAGTTTTCTCTTGGGATCTTGTTAGTAACATTCCCTGACACCATGTCTCCCATTTAGAAATGTGGTTCAGCAATCACTGGCTTACTGACATGGCAGCATGTAAATCAGACTAGCAAAATACATATTACAATTTCACAATTTTCTTCTTATTCAAATGCTTTGTCATCTATGAATAAGAGACCTCAGATGAGGCGTTACCTTTGCTACTGTAGTCTAAAATATTTTACTGAGATTCAAAATCTCTTACGGATTTTAGAGATATTTCTTATTTTAGATATATATATATTTTAAATATATACTTTATTTCCTTTCAGGAGGGATAAGGAAACTAGTGTAAGTACTCTGAGATTATGACTTGCTGTCAGGATTTGTCTACTTGTTGCTGTCCCTGAGGAAATACCCACTTCCCAGGGCTGGAGCTGCCTAGAACTCTCCTGCTCCCTGGTGAGGTGGTTGGACAGTCCTGGCTAACTGGTCCTTCCTTGCTACTGTCATGGGGACAAGATTTTTAAGGCTTAATTATAGCACATGTAGCCTTAACGTGTGCTATCAGTAAAATCAAGTTGAGTCAGCAGACTCTGATCAAAATAACAATTTTAAGTGCTGTAGTGCAGTCATCAGAAATTAATTCAGTGCATTGTTCAGATTCAGGAAACCACTCTGAGAAAAAAGAGGGGAGAGTCCCCTCCTAAGAGGGAAGTGCAACTCAGGATAAGCCGCAGCTACTTTAGGAAATGTCCATCAGAAAAGAAGCCCAGTTCCCTCATGCATTAAATGGTGGTTCTAAACCCAAAGGAGGATTCCCGAGCTCGCTGTCTTCAGGATTTGCTGAAGAATAATGCTCACCTCCTCAAAATACTCCTTTAAACTGTAGAAAAGATGCAGAGGTTGGGAAGGCTTTCATTTTAACAAAAAACAAACAGTGCTCATCTAAAGTTGAATCCTTCAACGACAATCCCCCTCTTTTTTTTTTTTTTTAAATTGAGAATAAGTAGTCTGTTATATGCATAATGTGGCTGTGTGATATATTGAGTAATAAGGAAAATGATAAACCATTGTAAATAAAAATTTAAGTCCTGTAGATAACATTCCTCTTACTCAATATAATGAAGTGGTGATGTTTTGAAATGAGTAAGTTTAAATGACTGCTTACAAAGCCCAGGACAGGCAGCATTTCAACACTGACATCCATGATGTACAACACAGCTACACAAATTCTAGGGTTTTTATGCTCATAATGGCACTGATTGTAATTCTAGGGAGGATATAAGTTACTACTGTAACATTCTGTGTTGCTGCAGAAGGTGTTTAACACCTACACACATTTTACCATTCCCTTGGTAACTGTAAGTTAAGAGCAATATATGCTCTGGGTAAAATAGCTCTGTACAGGCCAGTACAAAATAAATAATAAAGTTTGATGAACTAGGATTTTTTTTTCACATTTTCATCAATAACTTTCAAATTTACAGATTACCAGGAGTGAAGTAATTTCACAATTCAAAATGTACATGGAAGAGCGTAGCACTATACTTGCTTTAAATAACAACCAAAAAATCTTTCTTATTAACAACCCTAAAACCATCATGTGCTGTTTTACCTTCAGAACACGTAATGTAGCGTACATGTTTGTTTCATTTAGATTTTAGTGTGACTATGAAAACAAACTATGAGATTGGTGTTAAGAGACACACTGCAACAAGCATGCTAAGCATTTGCCTTAAGTGATAACAGAAAAACAGGCACCAGGTATACTTACTACAATAGGCATCTTTCTGATTTCTCCCTCTGCTTTACACCCTGGTAGTATTCTGCTTTACCACTTTACATTACAAGGGCAAAAAATTTTCCAAAGCTAACTTGCCAGAATGCTGCCCATCTTGACTGCAGAAAGAGCAGGATCAGTCTGTGTCTAACTCACTGCCCTGACTCAGCTCATTCTGATACTCAAAGGGAAGGCTTTCAGGGCAGGTACCCTGTATATTGCTGAGGTGTGTCACCCAACCACATCCACATCCACAATCACGGACATGCAGAAAGACAGTTGTACACATGGCTAGAAAATTAACGAACAGAAAAGCACAGGAAACAAAGCAAGACTTGGTCAAATAAAGGGAATTCTGCACTTCCAAGAAAGTGCAGTAATACTTATTGTGGTGAATGGCAAGACTGTGTCTAAGATCAGAAAGGTAAATTTGCTTCAGAGAAAAAGAAACTATTCAGAACATGTACAGGTCTCAAAGGAAGACTGGAGATAAAAGCTAAAAAATGTTCCAATGAGAATGGGTAATATCTGACACCCTGGAGCATGCAAGTACAGAAAGGCTCCCAAACAGCCCAAACAGCAACAACAGCATGTCAACTGAAGATGCAGAAGAGATTTTTTTCCAGCTCAAACTCAAGCTTTACACTTAACTATTTCCATGAAAGCTGCACTAATTGAAGTCCACAGAGGATCTGCATTGTGACCTCTGATGCCTTTAAAAGAGACATTATGCCCATCAAACATCAACAGTTTTACAGATTTGACTTACAATCCATTACACCTTCCTAGCAGTATATTTTGGTGTACATCTAATATACAGAATGAAACTGTTTTCCTTGTTATGCTTACCCATTTCAATATTCCTTGAAAATGTCGTAACAAGTAATTTGCTTTCAGAACTCCAGCGACCCTGATGTGTTAATCTTGAGAAGATTTTCATACACATTTCCAGAGGCAAATAATTGTTATTGAATATGAATATTTCAAAGCTCTTGTAAGTGAGTTTAAGTAATTTCTGCCTGCTTTCCATGTTCCTTAGAAAAATTGGGGCTGTTAGCATTAGATTGGCAGCTAAACTCTTCAAGTGTTTGTTTATTTTGTCTTAGATCTTGGGCTGTATTTTCAATTTTTAAGTGAAAGTTATTCAAGGATAGTTGCATATTTTCCTTTCTGTAGCATCAATTTCAAAAGCTGAATCCTTCTTAATAAAAGAAGTGCTGAATTTAGCCAATTCATACAGCACTTGTACACTAGAAGACAGAAGATAGTGTAAATAGAGGATATCAAAACTAATTTTAGATATGGAGCTATCCAGTAATAAAAAGTCTTCTAAAGAAGTCCTTTAATTTTTCAGTGGAAACATTACCTTACTTTTTTTTTAATATATATATTAATAACAACCATATTATTTGTTTTTAGGTAGGTCTGGTATTTAAAATGGCAACAGGTAACTCTTACAGTTTCACAATAAATATGTAATATGATGGAGAGGCATTCTTGATGTTTAAAAAAAAGTAGACAATTCAGAAAAAGAACTTGTTTTGAAAAACCCCATCTATATAGTGCAAGACATATATTAAGTATTACATTTTTCTGATGACCAGGTAGATTGTAACAGCTATTTATATATTTACTTTTTAAACTATTTTTTTAAATTATTTTGAGCATTGATTGAACAGGCATCAAGAACTAAATCTACAAGCTATTTAAAAATAAAGTGCTCTTCAAATGAAAACAAAGAGCTGCCTATTACAACTACATTGTATAGAAAGGTCTAGGCAATTATTTTCTTTATTATAATAGAGGCAAGAGAGAAAGAGGCAGCAACTGAAGAGGCAGCAATTCATACTACAGAGGTAGAAAAAAATAGAAACAAAAATATTAGGATAAACTAAATAATCCACAAGGTAAAATGAAGTGTGTGATTAAAGCAATATTACCATGAAAGCAATAATACAAGGTTGAGACTTGAACTATGAATTTTGTTATAAATGAAAGTGAATGGTAAGGAATCAACATTACCTATCAAAATTGACAACAAAAGAGGGGTAAAAAGATCTTTAAAGATTTTGAAAAAAAAATACATTTATTTTCTTACTGTCTGGATACAGGATTCTCTATGAAAAAGATTAATAGTTACAATGGACAATTGCAATGAAAAACAATGCCAGCCAAGATAACTTCAGCTTTGCGTCCTGTTAGATTACTTTTTCCCACAAGTATATGTCAAAAAAGAGTTTTAGCCAAGGATTTGAAAGAATTTGAGTGTATGCCCACAAGTGTTTCCAAACAAAAAAGGCATCATGACAGAACAAGTATGGCATTTGTCTCAACAGAGAATAGGCAAGCATAGTACCTGGCAGCAGTGTAAATCTTATTGCACATCTGAAACTTCTTTTGAAAGTTTCTTATAATTTGTGCAAATTAAATGCCCAAAGGAAGGTATGATTACAGTAACTAAAATAGGCTTTTGCTCTAATATTTTCCCCATCTCAGTATTTAATGACTAATTATCACTACCACTCATATAATAGCAGCAGTACTTAATCTAAATACATGCATACCTTAAAAGTCACACAGTTATGGACTAGCTGCCATTGTTCAACATTTATACTGCTTCCCTGATCTTAATAAGACCACAAACCTCCTTTTGAAATTGTGAAGTCCCTTTCCTTACTCTAGGCTTTCATCTTTAGATAAGGGCTTTGAATATCATAATAACCTTGAAAAACAATCTGAATTCCAAGCAGTCTATTTTCTTTGTCTTGAGACCCAACAGACTTTTTTACTGATGAATCTTCCTCTTAAAAAAAGCCCTAGCACCTAACTTTGCCTCTGCAAAAAAAATATTGGAAGAAATCATTAGGAAAATACCTGAAACTCTGCAAGTTTATGTTTTGCTCATCTTAAGACCTATTTTCACTTCAGGAACGTTTGGTTTTTATTCCACAATAGAAGACAATTTAATTACATCTCCATCCATAAAGCAGATCCTCCACCATCTGCAAGGCTCTTAATCTTATTCTTCTTAACTCTGACCCATTGTTCTACATGTAAGGATGTCCCCTATAGAAGTAGGGTAGAGCCATTCATACTACATTTGAACAAAACGCCACTCAACATTATGGAGTTCTTCTTTTATGAACTTTTTATACCATCCTGTGTGGGACTTGCAAAACCATCTCAGTCATGCAACCAAATGCACTTAAGACGTCCAGTGGGAATGCAGTCTTTAAAACAACTTAAACACAAACATAACATTATGGAAAAAGAAGGATTTTAACAATACCAAAAGATGAAACAAGGAAAAAAAACTCTGTGAAAGGATCCTAGCAGAATGGATTCCAAAATTACAGAAAACATGTTTCTAAGGATGGTATGATTGACACTTACAAACATTAGACAGGAAAAAACCTTTCAAGGAGGTATGCCCCTTTCTCTTCCCTAAAAGAGAGATTGGTTATGCTCAGACCCTAAGTCAAGAATACTATGAAGTCCCCTGGTAAACTATTACAGTGCTTCCTTAAATCTCTGTTCCTTAATGTGCATCTCCCAAAACCAACACATTACATCCTGAAACCACTTTGTATGTTGAGGAAAGAAAGATTACTTATATAACTAGTGGGTTATTTTTCAGCTTATTGATCAGCATAAGCGGAGTAAGAATTAATTTTATTAATCTTTTCCAAGTTTATGATCCACTATGGCCTTTTTCTAAAGAATTAGCCATTATTTGTGTTTGTATAGTTGACTCTTCTTGACTAAGTGCAGTACACTTCAGTCATCTCTGTCAAAACTCCTCTTTTATAGCAATTTCTTGAAAGCAGGTGAAAATCTAGTCCCAGCACACCTGCAGTATTTCTCATCTTCTTGTCATCTACAGATTCAGAAAGTACCAATTTCAGATTGTGAAAATGTTAAAAAAAAACACATTTGAGAGAGGCTGTGATACTGTTGCCTTAAATTTAAATGAGAATAGCTATTTACATTTAACATACAGCAGCACCAAGGTCATTCCTTTATCTAAGTCAAAGACCCAAATTGTCATGTGCATCCTTTGATGATTTTTCATAGATTTCTTATGTGCAGTATTATCTACAGGGGAAAAAATCCTCTTGGTTTTTCTAGTTAATTATTGAATTTCTCCTTTTTGACCATACATAATTCCTTCACTGCTGAGCTGGGCAAACCTAGTGAAAATCTGTCTTGGTTTAGAAAGACAGGTATCTGCCAGGGAAACTGGGGTTCCCCTTAGAATAGAGGATGTAAACCCCTCACCCCCTGCCAAGTTCTAATTTTGCAATTAACGGCTCTCAGGCAAAGATTTGGGAGTAGGAATAACAGCTTTTTACTAAGAATATAAGAATACAAATGTGGTAGAAAAGAAAAAGAAAAAAAAACAAAACCACCCCACCAAACCAGCAAACCAACAAACAACAATTTTGAAAAGCCCTGACAGGGTCAAAGCTACGACCTTGTTAGTCAGGGTGTGGAAAGCAGTCCAAAAGTGAGTCCTCCTGGAATGGCAGGTACAGCTCCGCTGAGGCAGAAAATGATCCAGTAGCAGAAAAGAAAGGGGTCCTGAGGTGGTGAGAAGGGTCCAGCCTTCCTCCCGTAATCGGATGAAGCAAGACCCTGTGCTAGTTTAAAGTCCCAGCTTTATCCAGGTGAGAATGGCTGGCTCCTCCCACGGGGTGGAGCATCACACAATAGGTACGCTAGGATGTAGGTATGTGTTGGGAAGGGGACACGGCTAGAGAAGACTGTTAATGGCCCATTAAAGATAAGAACAATGCTCTACCTGATACTGACCGTTGGCCCATTATCAAAAGGCACCCGCCCCCAACTGTTTTCAGCAGATGAAATTGAATAGACTATAACCCAGGACAATATCCACCCCTTATTCTATTATCATCTGCATCATACTTAAATCAATAAACTCTACTATACAGCATGAAGCCTTACACTCAGTTCTTACTTAGGATTAGGTTTTCCTGTGGTACACAACTGGTTCTTCCATCCTTCTGCATTACCCACCAAGTGTAACCAGGTCCTTGAGCAAAAACAATCCCACGGGTGGGTTCACCTTTGCCTGAGGTGGGGTTAATCCAGACAGCCTTTCCTAAAATACCTCTCATGTGTACCACAGGGACTTTATCTCCGTCCACTGTGTGCAAGGGGGCAGACTGGGCAGGACCAGCTCGATTGACGGAGCCTCGCGTGTTGACCATCCAGGTGGCCTTTGCTAAGTTCACTTCCCAGTTCTTGAAAGTCCCTCCGCCAAGTGCCTTCAGGGTGGTCTTAAGTAGTCCATTGCACCGTTCAACTTTCCCGGCAGCTGGTGCATGATAAGGGATGTGATAGATCCATTCAACGCCGTGTTCTTTAGCCCAGGTGTTTATAAGGCTGTTCCTGAAATGGGTCCTGTTGTCCGACTCGATTCTCTCAGGGGTGCCATGTCTCCACAGGACTTGTTTTTCAAGGCCCAGGATGGTGTTCCGGGCAGTGGCATGAGGCACAGGGTAGGTCTCCAGCCACCCGGTGGTGGCTTCCACCATGGTCAGCACGTAGCGCTTGCCTTGGCGGGTTTGGGGCAGGGTGATGTAGTCAATCTGCCAGGCCTCCCCATACTTATATTTGGACCACCGTCCACCGTACCAGAGGGGCTTCACCCGCTTGGCCTGCTTGATGGCAGCACATGTCTCACAGTCGTGGATGACCTGAGAAATACTGTCCATGGTTAGGTCCACCCCTCGGTCTCGGGCCCACTTATAGGTGGCATCTCTGCCCTGATGACCTGAGGCATCATGAGCCCACCGAGCTAGGAACAACTCTCCCTTGTGCTGCCAATCCAAGTCTATCTTGGACACCTCTATCCTCGCGGCTTGATCTACTTGCTCGTTGTTCCGGTGCTCTTCATTAGCCCGACTCTTGGGAACATGGGCATCCACATGACGGACTTTCACGGGTAGTCTCCCTACTCTGGTAGCGATGTCCTTCCACTCATCAGCAGCCCAGATTGGTTTTCCCCTACGCTGCCAGTTGGCCTTTCTCCACCTTTCTAGCCAGCCCCACAGGGCATTAGCTACCATCCACGAATCAGTGTAGAGGTAGAGCTTTGGCCACTTCTCTCTTTCAGCAATGTCCAGGGCCAATTGAACAGCTTTGAGTTCGGCAAACTGGCTTGACCCACCTTCTCCTTCAGTGGCTTGTGCAACCTGTCTTGTGGGGCTCCACACGGCTGCTTTCCACTTCCGGTTCATCCCTACGATGCGACAGGAACCGTCAGTGAAAAGAGCGTAGCATGTTTCTCCTGCTGGCAGTTGGTTATACGGTGGAGCTTCTTCAGCCCGGGTTACTTGCTCTTGTTCCTCTTCATCGGTGAGACTGAAATTTTCAGCTTCCGGCCAGTTGGTGATCACTTCCAGAATCCCAGGGCGATTCGGGTTTCCAATACGGGCGCGCTGGGTGATGAGGGCGATCCATTTGCTCCATGTGGCGTCAGTGGCGTGGTGGGTAGAGGGAACCTTTCCTTTAAACATCCACCCCAGCACTGGTAGTCGGGGTGCCAGGAGAAGTTGTGCTTCAGTGCCAATCACCTCTGAGGCGGCTTGAACTCCTTCGTAGGCGGCCAAGATCTCCTTCTCTGTGGGAGTGTAATTGGCTTCGGACCCTCTGTAGCTTCGGCTCCAGAATCCCAGTGGCCGACCTCGAGTCTCACCAGGCACCTTCTGCCAAAGGCTCCAGGACAGACCGTGGTTCCCGGCTGCGGAGTAGAGCACATTCTTTACCTCTGGTCCTGTCCTGACTGGGCCAAGGGCTACCGCATGAGCGATTTCCTGCTTGATCTGGGCAAAGGCATGTTGTTGTTCTGGGCCCCAGTGGAAATCGTTCTTTTTGCGGGTAACCAGGTACAGAGGGCTCACAATCTGGCTGTACTCGGGAATGTGCATTCTCCAAAAGCCTATGGCCCCTAGGAAAGCTTGTGTTTCCTTCTTGTTGGTGGGTGGAGACATGGCGGTGATCTTATTGATGACCTCTGTGGGGATCTGGCGACGTCCATCTTGCCACTTGACTCCCAGAAACTGGATCTCTTTAGCGGGTCCCTTAACCTTACTTTGCTTAATGGCAAAACCGGCTTTCAGCAGTATCTGGATAATCTTCTCTCCTTTCTCGAAGACTTCCCTTGCTGTGTTCCCCCATACGATGATGTCGTCAATGTACTGTAGATGTTCAGGAGCCTCACCCTTTTCCAGTGCAGCCTGGATCAGTCCATGGCAGATGGTGGGGCTGTGCTTCCACCCCTGGGGCAGTCGGTTCCAGGTGTACTGCACGCCCCTCCAGGTGAAAGCGAACTGGGGCCTGCACTCTGCTGCCAAAGGAATGGAGAAGAAGGCATTGGCAATATCGATGGTCGCATACCACTTTGCTGCCTTGGACTCCAGCTCGTACTGAAGCTCCAACATGTCTGGCACGGCAGCGCTCAGTGGTGGTGTGACTTCATTCAGACCACGGTAATCCACTGTCAGTCTCCATTCTCCACTGGGCTTACGCACTGGCCATATAGGGCTGTTGAAAGGTGAATGAGCTTTACTGACCACCCCTTGGCTCTCCAGCTTACGAATCATCTCATGTATGGGAGTCACAGAGTCTCTGTCAGTGCGGTATTGCCGACGGTGTGCTGTTGCTGTGGCGATTGGCACCTGTTGTTCTTCAACTCTCAGCAGTCCCACAGCAGAGGGGTCATCTGAGAGACCAGGCAAGGTGTTCAGCTGTCTGATGTTTTCTGTCTCTACAGCAGCTACTCCAAAGGCCCAACGATATCCTTTTGGGTCTTTGAAATGTCCATTTCTGAGATAGTCTATGCCGAGGATGCACGGGGCCTCTGGGCCAGTCACGATGGGGTGTTTCTGCCACCCATTCCCAGTCAAACTCACTTCGGCCTCCAATACAGTCAGCTCCTGGGACCCTCCTGTCACTCCAGAAATAGAAATGGGTTCTGCTCCCACATACCCTGATGGCATCAGGGTACATTGGGAGCCAGTGTCAACCAAAGCTGTGTATTCTTGTGGGTCTGATGTGCCAGGCCATCGGACCCACACAGTCCAATAGATCCGATTGTCCCTCTCCTCTACCTGGCTGGAGGCAGGGCCCCTCTAACACTGATCATTCCCTCCCTGAGTATACATACTAGAGGTCCCAGCATCCTGACTACTGGCAGCCTGGGCATAGGAGCTTGCGGCTACTTTCATTTTAGTGGCACCCCCTTGGTGAGCATTCCTCTCCTTGAGCTCACGCACCCGTGCTGCCAGGACAGAAGTGGGTTTCCCATCCCACACTCCCATGTCTTCCCCATGGTCACGCAGATAAAACCACAGGTCAGCTCTTGGGGTGTACCCTCTCTCTCTAGCCGGGGGTCGTTGGGCTCTACCTCTGGGACCTGTGACTCGTACTGGTGCCACGTTGGAAATGTTCTTCCTCATCTCCTCCCTCACCTCCCTCATTTCCTCTTTGAGTTCTTTCACCACGGCAGAGATATGAGCCTGCATCGGGCCATTGATCATACTCTCATAATTTCTAAGCTTATTGGCAACAGACCCCACTGTCTCTCGGTTGTCCTCAACATTAATTGTTGCAATGAATGTGGTATACTGAGATGGCCCCAGATTTGCCAGATTCCATAACATCTGCCCTGTGCATCTAACCTTGTCAGGGTCATTATCATGTTGTCCACTCCTCCCAAAAAGTACCTCCAGTACTGCCACTTCCCTCAGCTGTTGGATTCCTTCCTCCAGAGTTTTCCAGCGCATTCTATGGTGGTGCTCCTGCATTCTTTCTCTGTGGACAAATCTTTCTCTAACACTTGTTAAAAGTCGCTGCCAGAGGGAAAGGGGTCCAGGCTCCCTCACAAATACCTGATTTATTCCTGAGTCCTGGGTCAAGGGTCCCAAATTCCTTGCCTCACCACCATCTAGTTGCACACCCGTACCCATTAGATCCCAGACCCGAAGCAGCCAGGCTGTGTAAGCCTCACGTCCCCGTCGTACAATATCTTTTTGTAGATTACGGAGACTTTCATACGACAGGGACTCAGTGATGATCTGAACTTGTGATTCCCCTGCATCTTGTGAGGGCCCTCCTTTCCTACCCTTATTATCTGGGTTTGTTGTTTTCACCTTGGATTTCTTTGTTTCCAGAGGGGCGACTGCCACTGGCTGTGACTGCCCCTGTGGTTCAGCTGGAACCTGGACAGTTGTAATGTCTACAGGTTCCATATCAGATTCTCCTTTGTCAGGGCAGGGGGAGGGTCTCCCACCAGCTGGGGAAGTGTACTCCCTCAGCATCTCATGCATCTCCTTTATCAGAGCCCCCACCCAACCTGGGTAGTTTATCTCTGAAGCAGGCTGTGGGGCAGGGGCGGGCTCTTGGGCAGCATTCCTATTGTCTGGGGTACTTATCAGGGTGCTTACCCAGGCCATTCTCCCTTTATCTCTAAATACCAAATAGAATAGGCCTATAAACAACACCAGCCACTGTATGATATCATTAGCATTCAGAGGAAATTTGAACTCTTCAAGAGCTGGTGGGGTAGATCCAAAGAGCTGGGTGAAGGGCTGAGAGAATATTTCTCCCGGTGCCATCTCCTCACAGTATGTACCATTGTTAAAGTAACCCCAGAAACACAGAGTTAGTGTATGGTAGCCCTGAATCCATGTGCCTGCTTTCCAAAGAAAGTTAAAAATCCATGAATTCCTCACCTTATTAACCCACAAAATAAACTGGATGGCAGCTACAGTAGCCTTAGTTATAGGGCCCATGTTTAGATAAGGGCTTGCAAATGGCAGAAATACAGCCACGACCATGTGCCACCCAAACCAGGGAAGGCTAGACCACATGCTTCTGTTCAGTGAGCTTATATCTACTAAAAAAAAAAGTGTTATTCCTCTCTCCCAATGCCCTCGGCCCTCACGTTGGGCGCCAAAATCTGTCTTGGTTTAGAAAGACAGGTATCTGCCAGGGAAACTGGGGTTCCCCTTAGAATAGAGGATGTAAACCCCTCACCCCCCGCCAAGTTCTAATTTTGCAATTAATGGCTCTCAGGCAACGATTTGGGAGTAGGAATAACAGCTTTTTACTAAGAATATAAGAATACAAATGTGGTAGAAAAGAAAAAGGAAAAAAAACAAAACAAAACAAAACAAAACCACCCCACCAAACCAGCAAACCAACAAACAACAATTTTGAAAAGTCCTGACAGGGTCAAAGCTACAACCTTGTTAGTCAGGGTGTGGAAAGCAGTCCAAAAGTGAGTCCTCCTGGAATGGCAGGTACAGCTCCGCTGAGGCAGAAAATGATCCAGTAGCAGAAAAGAAAAGGGGTCCTGAGGTGGTGAGAAGGGTCCAGCCTTCCTCCCGTAATCGGATGAAGCAAGACACTGTGCTGGTTTAAAGTCCCAGCTTTATCCAGGTGAGAATGGCTGGCTCCTCCCACGGGGTGGAGCATCACACAATAGGTACGCTAGGATGTAGGTATGTGTTGGGAAGGGGACACGGCTAGAGAAGACTGTTAATGGCCCATTAAAGATAAGAACAATGCTCTACCTGATACTGACCGTTGGCCCATTATCAAAAGGCACCCACCCCCGACTGTTTTTCAGCAGATGAAATTGAATAGACTATAACCCAGGACAAAATGCAATACCAAGTCCAGTCAAAGTTGTATGCTAAAAATGTATGTAGTATGTAAGAAATGAAAGGGGGTAGTTTGTACAGAGAAGAAAATTATTTTAAGGAATAACAAGTGCAAGAAAAAGAAAAAATATCCAACTATTTTTTTTTTTTCTTTTTTTTTTTTAATTTAATCTAGGGGGCAGGAATCAAACAAAAAAAATGGAACATTACGAACATTAATCAGTTGTCCTTCTTGCTCCTGCCTCAAAAATCAACTACATTTTCATAAACAAAATTGTGAGGGATTTTAAATATCTCTTCTCTGCTGACCAGGCTATATTATGTACAATACTGTTAAAGAGCTCATACTGCCCTATTCAAACATTCCTCAAAGTTATGACACAAGTTCCCGTTTACCTGAGTTCATACCCAGGATGATTTTACTTCTAGTGGTATTCAATTTTAATCACATCTTTGAAATAAGCACAGTTTGAGGGAAAAAAAAATCTCATCTTTTCTACTAGTTAGTATTGCAGGAAACTGGACAAAGAAAATACATTAGCAATGAAATCATTGAGATAAGATCAATGGTTTTATAATTTTAAAATTATAATTTTAGTCTCTACAAGTATTTCTATTATTCTTAAAACACAATGAAAGAGCTCAAAATTCTTTTGTAAAAATTACAAACTCTTCTCAGGTTGAGTCCTAGACCTGAAAAAAATTTCTTGGTTGCACTCTTCAAATTTATATTGTCTTTTTAATTCTACTCAGAGACTAAATGATGCGTGTACCAAAAGACACATTTCTTTATATCCATGTGGAGAACCTCACTCATGTGAATTCTCTTCAAATCCAAGAAAATAGATCTTTAAGTACCTCAAAAGGAAGCCAATAACAGCATTTCATTTTGAGCTCAGAAAATCCACATTTCTTTTCACTAGTTTTCACATAAAATGGTGTTTTTAAAAACCATAAACTGTGTGAAGTGAGAAAAATAGTCCAATAAAATTTACAGAGAACTGATTTTCAAAGATTCTTGCAAAGCATAGTACGTTTTCAAATCTGCATTTTCATGTCTTGCATCTCTACAAATGTGACAACTTCATGAGTTGTCTGTGAATGTTAATATGGTGAATATCAATAAAAAAGAAGAGATCCCAAAAAGAAGCCATAAAAAAGTACATTGATAGAAATAATATTGATAGCAATATTTATTAATTAAAAAAATGTTTAAAGACAATTTAAAACTTTTCCTTTCCCTGGAGCACAGTGGGCTTTTGATGTTTCCTGTGATGGAGAGGATTGTTACTACCAGAAGCTGTTATATATTTTTCTTGAAATTCATACCTATTTTTAATCTGTCATTGGTATTTTCAATAGCATAGTCTCATGGTATTTCCTCTTTGTTCAATAGAGAATTTTAGGAGAATAGTACAAGATAACTTTTCTTGAACTCATGGTATTCAATGGAGATGACAAATCAGTACATATTAATCTTGGCATCTACTTGGTAGTGGAAAGAAGAATGAAACTGTGATGTTCTTCGTTTCTCAAAATTTGGATCAATATTTCAAATAATACACCTTCAGCAGAGAAAGAAGAAATACCATGAAAGGCTCAAAAGTCTGCAAGATTTTATAAATGGAATAGATATACTGCAATGCCATCAATATTTCAAAGCTGCGTTTCCAGACATATAAAAATTCTCTATCTTCCTTCTACTTCTTTGCACAGAACAAGCAAGAGACATAGCAAATAAAAATGAAAGATGATTTTAAAACTTCTTCTTCAGTGTAATCGTCCAAAATTTAAAGGCAGAATGAAAAATATATTAGGAAACAGTTCAGCAGAAATCTAGAGTAAAATGAAAGATTGCTAATTTTATGGTTTGGGCCATAAGAAATCTTAAGCTTTTAAAAAATTACTAACTTTTAGTAAGTTATATCAGAAGTCAGAAGTACTAAAAGCTACTATAAAAAAACATCACAAGCTATGTTGCAAAATAAAGTAATTGGGTCTCATTCACTGTAAAATGAAACTGATAAGTTAGGATAAGGAAAGTCAAGTTATATTTCAAAGGAGACAAGAACTTCTGTATGTGTATTAAAGGAAAGATAACATGCTTGGAGGTGCTTTTTGGAGGGTTGGTTGGGGTTTTTTTCTTTTTTTTTTGTTTCTTTTGGTTCAGGTTTTTTGTTTCTTTGTTGCCTTCTTCGTTCATTTGTTTTGTGTCTTGGTTTGTTGGGTTTTGGGTTTTGTTTTTTAGTGGTTTTTTTTGTGGTTTTTATTTTGTTTGGGGGGTTTTTTGGTTTTGCTTTGTTTTGGTTTTGTTTTTGTTTGCTTTGGTTTTTTGGTTTTGGTTTGTTTTGGTTTGGGTTTCTTTTCCTGAAAAATTTGGATATTAATAATTCTGTCTGGAAGCTTCAAACAACTGCAGCTCAAATGTCAACTTATGGGGTAAGTATATTGCACCCCTAACTATTGTTCCAGCACTCAAAAAAAGGACAACTTCTCCACCCACACCAAAAACAAGCAAAAAAGAAAAAAAAAAAACCGAAACAAGCAAACAAGAAGAACAAAAACCTAACCAATCAAACAAAAAGGTTTAAGAAAAGATCAACTGAACAGCCTTCTTTTGCTAGAAAACAGAGCCATGATAGTGAATCCTGGGCATTACTCCTGAATTAAATTCTAAAAAGGAGGTTTGGAACTAGATGAGCTTTCTAAGGTTCCCTCCAACCCAAACCATTGTCTGATTCAATTTCTACTATTCACTTTAATATATCTGAAGTATCATTATTGCCATGCAAATTCATTTGGGAATAAAAAATGCAAAATGGTAAGGAACAATTCAGATTTAATCTTGTGTCTCACGGCTTTCATAGTGTACAGTTTATTAATTCTATGGTTTTATGAATTACTTATTAAACAAGGTAAACTATGACTTGTCTGGTTTTCTAACTATCAGATTTATTAATTAAATCAGGTTTTATTCCTAGAACACTCCAAAAGTACTAATGAACAATCAGTTTTATACATAATATAATAACACAAAAATTTAAAAAGCCCCCAAAACCTACAAGCTACTGTTGGTAAAATGTACCTTAATCCTTTATTTATAAATAACGTTTTTAGGACAAAGACTGGACACAAACTCTAACTTTTGAAAGATTTTCTTTCATTATTCAGTTTCCATTTTGACACTAAGCCACTACAGTTCCAGTGTAGTTTGTCACATCATCAGTGGAGGTGTCATGAAAATCCAAAACTACTATTTAAATCTTCTTCAAGCAATTACTACCATAATTTCAGCATTATTTTTAAATTTATCCCAGATATTTTTCCACAAAAGATTTTAATCGGGAAACACTGAACCTAGTGCTGATTTGGAACACATGCTTTCAGTCCTCCTAGCCCTTTCTCATCCACTCTTATCACACCTGTTAACTAAGTTATGTATTCAGATTTGATTCGTGCCTCTTCAGTTCCATCAGTTCTCACAGCCTATTAGAAGATGGAAATAAATAAGCGAGATAGATAATATCAGAAATTCCATGCAAATACCAAATACCTGTGTGGAAAAACATGAAGAATCTGGGGGAAATCTCATGCTGTTCAGTACATACCAAAATAAAGAAGCCATAGTTTTCTGCAGTGTCAGATTTCTACCATGCAGATCACTAGCAGCAATTGGTGAGAAAATAAGTGATTCGGAGAGAAATCAAACAATATAGGATTGCATTTCTTCATTTTTCTCTTTGCAAAACTGGCTCATTTGTTATATGCTTATATAAAAACGTATGTTTATCATTTCAATTGTGCTTTCATATAATTTCTGAGTAGAAAACCTGAGGGTCAAGAAGCTGTAATGTATGGCAGTAAATCTTTGTAAGAAGTTCTTAAATGTAATTGTACCTTCAGACTTTTCCAACATTATCCATCCCTCAGTTTTGTGTTCCAAGTGTTCCATCTCTACTTAATGACACTGCTGGAAAATTGGAAGGTCAATCTGGCCACTTTTTCTCATTGGCAGATACACTTATTTCAGCTCCTATCTAAATTTGCATTAGAAGTGTTTCAAAAAGAAACAAAGCTACAGGACAGCTTTATAATTTTACAACATAAACTATTTTAATACATTATTTCAGGGTGTTGTCTGTATTCTAAGTTTACATCTTTTCTGGCAGTTATTTTCTTTACTGAGACTCTGAAAAAAAAAAGAAAGAAAAAAAAGGATGTAGATGAGTCCTGCTGTTTTGTAGTAACATGCTTCAGGATTAAAATAAAATACTGACCGAAATTGAGAAAGGAGGGAAGGAAAAATGGTAACATAAAAAGGAGAATCCAATGAACATCAATGTTGTTAGGTGTGACTGGAATCATAATTGTTTTTTCTTAATGGAAAGATAATGCAAGAAAAAAGAAAGAGGGAAATTGTTTTCCCTTTTTTATTGGTTTATTCACATAGCACTACCACTATTTTATGAAATAATTAAAACCTAATTGTTTCATGCAATGTCTAAATCTCAAAAGACCCTGTTTCTCGACACTGCAAAAATTTCCTCATGTAGCTGAATCTTATCCCACTTGAGAAGGAATCACTGTTTGCACTGCCATCCCAAGGATGTAAAATAGAATAAATAACTTTTTCATTGTTTATTTCAGTTACTGTCTTATCAAACACACATTCAATGCCTAATTAAGAGCACAGCAAGTGGGCAGTGAGGCACAAATATAATCTTAAGGGCTAATTTATCCAGCACTTATTTTGGTACTTCTTTTAAAAATCTTGATTGAATGCCATGGTTTAGAAACCACATATTTAAATGCAGTTTCACCAGTTTAAAAACTCTGTAAATTGTTTTTGTAAACAAACAATATAATGATATATTATGTCATGAACCTATCTTGAAATACAGCTCCACAATGCTAGACCTCCCCATGACAGGTTAATTATCAAAACATTCTAAGAGATTAAGAATTAGCCAGTTGTCCTCGTGGACTGGCAAGACAAAATAAGTTATATACACATCAGAATGCACTAATTAAAAAGCAGTGTTTCAGTTTCATTTTAATAAGGGGCAACAGCCATTGCATTTTCTTTTACATGTTCTCTGTTTCAGATAACTGTCAGTCTTAAAGAAATTTGGGCAAACAGGAGATAAGGCAAATGTCTAATTTAAGCTTGCAGCTTTCTCTGTTTGAAGCAAGAGGTGAAAAGTAGCTTGAAGACTGAACTTATCCTTGATAATATTTAGGTATGGAGATATTTCTACACTCATCTGTATCCTTGGCCAAGTAGTATATCTACAGCAAATTGACAACTAATTAAGAACTATGCTAATTTTTCTGTTTGTTGGCAACTTATCAATAATATTTTTTAAAGGAGAAAATATTAAATCTGTTGGATTATAGGGGTATATAAATTAAATATGTTTTTACTAGAACTAATATCTGTTTTACTAGAACTAATTTCCATTTCACCAGTCACTAGCTGTTTAGCCAAGGCCCTGGGATAAATAGGAATCTTCAAAATAATTTCAGACATCATGTATTTTACTTGTATGATTAGCCAAGTCAGTTTAGCCACATGAAAAGGGTTTAAAACATATGACTTGTATCATTGGCCAAGCACACAGAAGAACTCCTGGAAATTTTTATTAAATTTATGGGCTTTTTAAATTGAATTTACAGATTTTGATATGTCCTTTATAATGAACACAGTGTATAATTCACTTCCACAGGCTTATTATTGTCCATGACTATTTTTCATCTAAAAGAGTGCTGAATCATGTAGTCTTTAACAGTTGTTTCATATATTTATGAGGTTCTGTGTAGGATGAGCTTTGCTGTTCATAGATGAATCATGACTTTCAGTTGAAGGTGGGCAGAGCCCATCTGTCTAACTGAGAGAAAGAAGTCTCTATGAGAGAGGAAGCTTTATTTCAGAGACATACCTTTCTTCTTTCCTTAGGACACTTTTAACCCTTATCTACTAGGCACTAAGACTATTTGCCACTGCAGAATAAAGGAGATTACAAGAAAAGTAATTCTGTTGTACTTCCCGACTTAAAACACTTTTTTGGCATCAGTGTTACCAAATTCAACACTGTACAATTAAAAATAAAACAGGAAAAATTAAACAAACAAATCAAAACCAAAACCAACGAAATATTATTTTAAAAGAGTTTACAAAAAAAATAAATTTGCAGGTAGTCTGGAAAAGGAATGACTTAAGGATGAATTACTCAATTCTTTGAAGACAGAAGAACTGAATTGCAGTACAGCAGTTACACTTGCTATGTTTAATCAAAACACAATGCTACCTCATAGAACCTATCTTGAACAGTTTATCTTTTGAATCAAATATGCTATAAAAATTAATCTCCTAGATCATCAATGTCAGGGTCATTTATAAGCTTTCTGTGACATCTACACACTGTCTCCTCTACTTTAACAAGTAGTTCAATGAATATGTACAGCAAAATAATCCACATGTCCTGTATTTCAGGAAACTCCACTTCAGCCTTGGTCTTACCTGTCCCAAGAATCTGACTATCCAGAAGTCCTAAACAGGTCATTCATCTGCCCTGAGAATACTGTGCACAGCAAACAATGAAGCAGAGAATGGCAACTGAAAGCAGCCATGAGGTTTGCTTAAAAAAAAA
>VZDJ01000166.1:714897-725125 GCA_008694505.1 Cyanoderma ruficeps
GGAACACCCCACAGGAACACCCCACAGTAGCAGAAGGTAAAACTAAGTAGTGATCCTAGTTCAAAGAAAAATTCTGATATAAAGAACTTTAAATTATTACAAGGTCAAATACTATGCAATAATCAAAAACCCATTTGTAGGAAGGGACCTTACAGATCATCTTGTTCTGACCTCCCCACCGTGGGCAGGCACACAAAGACACATTGTCCATAGAAACTAGTCTCTAGCATACTTCAGTTAATGAACTGTCACATGGTTTTCAGAACACTGGCAGTAGATGCATCAGTGAAAAAGACAGTATTTTGCACTTGAAAACAAGCTATTAAATAGACCAAATTTATCCAGATTTTTTGGAATACTGTGGCATGATATTAACTACCTATTACAGCTTCTCCCAAATAGGGAGCTCACTTAAAGATCATATTCCTCAAGAAGAGGAAAAAAGCTGCCAAAACCCTGATATTGCTTCTGTGCAGCACCTGCATTAGAGAACTTCATTTGTTCAGAATCATTAGCAAGTAAAAATACAACCTTCATGAAATTTGGACTCTCTTCTAGTTCTTTCTGAATGACTTGTAGAAGAAACGTTATTCAGTGTTTTAACAAATGCTAGGCACTGTTTCCATATAAACTACAAACAGGCAATGTGTGTTTATATGCCTTCTGTCACACAGCATAGAGACAGAATGTATTAGTTTCCCATAAAAGCCTTCGTGTCAAAGTATAAATGAGACAAATAAAGTACCATTTATAACAGACACATTGACATCCTAGATTTTAACTAGGCTACTTGAGAAAGGATTCTATAATAAATATTTGGAAAACTATTATTCTGTGGCAGGCTAGAAGGCTTAATTATAAAATAGCATTATTTAAATTTTACCTGATTTTATTTCTCTATTTGTATTTTCTAAAAAAAACCCCATATTTTTTACAATGCTGGAAATGTAGAATAACAAAAAGATATTGATCTTCATGATGGTAAGTCTGCATTGTGTAAGAACTCATATGGACCTAACAGCAAAAACAGAGTATTCCTAGTTTAAAGTTCATTTTGATGAAGTATATACATGTATGCCTGAGCAGTATCTCAATCTGTAAGTAATCTCAATCCTGCATAGAAAGCAGACAGATAATAGAAAGATATATGATTTTTGATTTTCAAAGCATTTGCGTTATCTTAACTTAAAAAACAACTTTATAAAAATTAGTTTCTTTATCTGTAATTTTAATCTAATGGAAACAAAGAAAATCATAGAGATTGGAAATAACCAAATACAATAAAATCTTATATGAAAGCAAACTAAGGAAATATTACATCACCAAGGTAAAATGAGAAAATCTATTTCAATGATGAAAGGAAAGAAAGTGAAATAATAGGCTTGTTCTCCACACCCAAGTATTTGCAATTAGGATCAAGAGATGAATATTAACTTTAAAAGCTGGCAGATAAAGACCTTGAATAAGGCTAAAAATGTATTAAAAAGCAAATCTCACTTTCTGCAAGGTTTTCTGTCAAGGTTTCATGTAAAATCACTAGATCAGTCTACCTTACACATCTAAAACCCAAATTTTCACCTTGTACAACATATGCAGTAGAATGACTATTTCTTCATTGCAGGAAGTTGAAGAAAAAGGATAAATTATCATACCAAGACTGCCAGAGATCATATATTTTACTTTGTAATTTAACTCTAATTTCATATTCAGCTCAAGGTATAATGATGTTGACTAATGACTTGTAACACAGTAGGTGAGTGCATAAATTGAAATAGTTCTAAGTTGGTTTTAAGTCAAAACTACCAAAATAATCTTTTAATGTTTGTATCATTCCAAGATAGCAAGTTTCCCTAGGACAGAGTTAAAAGATATATCAGAAAAAAAAAAATCATAAAAGCTCTTCTGAAAAATCACTGCCAGTCACTAAAACATACTCCTTCAGTTAAGTATGCCCTCCTTTTCACATGCAGGACAGTTATTTTACTTACCTGAGTTTAGTTTAGAGTAATGCAATTACACTAAAAGTTAATGCTTTGTTACAGAAATCTTTCACCTGAATGTCACTCCAATAACAGAGTGAAAAGTTAGCACTTTTATGTGCTGTGTCTAAAATTATCAGTGAGACTACATCTAAAAGAAATGCTCAGCAGAGTTTGGCACAGCTTTCATAATACTCCTTTAAGTTGCAATTGTATGCAAATTGTCCTTAAAACATTTAAAAATACTATTTATACAGAGAGTAACATTACAACAGTCAAGATATGTACTATTTCTTCTGTGGGAAAGAAAAATCATAAAGAAAAATAGTAGCTGTGTGCAGAATAGTATCCATGTTTACCAAGTCTCAAATCAATAATAAGAAAAATATTCCAGCTGGTTGGTTATGATTTTTTTCCAAAACAATGGGATTTCACACACAGGAAGCAAACAAAACAAAATAAAATAACCAACCAAACAAATAGAAAATGCAAGGACTAAATATGACATCATATTCACTCAATTCCATTGTTTTATTGGAGTAAATGTCATCTAATGAAAAGGAAAACAAGCACCTCATGCCAGCCCCACATTTAAAAACTACGAAAAGCAGAAGAATCCTCATAATAATGCAAATCAAACTATAGTTTCTGCACAAAATTGACATATTCTAGAGAAAGGTTAAACCACATGACATAACCAGCATACCCAGATGTTCATTGCCTTTTTTCACCATTCACATTTTAATGACTCAGAAGACACTTAAATATACAGTTATGGTTAGTTTAACTTTTCAATGAGCTGTTTGGGTGGATAACCTCCCTACCGACTTCTGAATTTTTGTATAACACTGAAATTGGAAGTTAGAATATGTATGCTAAGATCAAATATTTCTCATCATAAGAACAATTAAAATTACTATAACACATCTAAATAAAAACTGTGCAGGTTTATAGACTGTGGGCTGTTGTGGGACATTGCAGAGTCCAGTGATGGGATTGCAATCTACAGTTCCTAAGTCATCCCTTTTAGATCAACCTAATTTGTTTCCAAAGAGCTAATAAATTAGGAAGTAAATATTCTGGATTTTTCTCTCTGTTGTTTGTAGGGAATGGGAAAAGAAGAATTCACTACATCACATGCATTATTTTTTTTAATTGATGTATTCTTTGCAGAGAAGGTTTATCCTCGTACAAAAATACCCACACACAAAATTTAGAAATATGTTTCAATTCAGCTTTTTCTGGCTGAACAACACATTATGTTGTATGAAGGTATTTTTAATTATTCTGAAAGCATTAAAGATTTGAATTTTTTTGTCATCACTGCCTGTGTACACATTCTAAACTGGTAAATTTCTGCCTAAAAGTACATTCCTGTTTTTGACTTTGTATTTTGTATTCATTTATGCCAAATCTGCACAGTCAGATTCTGACTATGCCTATGTACATTTTAAGGGAACACTGTTTATCACAGCAGGCACCGAAAATAAATTTACAAAAGAAAAGTACTGCAGTTTTAGCTGTATACATTCCCCAATGGTGTTAAGCTTTCTGAAAGAGTAAAAAAAAAAGAAAGAAGCAATTTCTATAGTGTGTACAGTATTTAATGTCTATTGAACATCATAAATTACTTAAATTTTCAAAAAAAATTTCTCTGTCTGATTTGGAAATTAGAAATAGCTTAAAGGTTCACAGTATTAGGACTACATATATTAGTAATGTATATAAAATCAGTCTGAAAGGAAATCATGGTCTTCATGGTTTCCAGTTATACTTAATATATAACGGTGTTATTGGACGGTTGCTTACTGTTCACACTCAGATTTGGAACTCACTGTGTTAAGCACACTCTAAATCAACAAATTTCTAAAGCATTTTTAACAAAATAACATTTATAAAACCAATTCAACATTGAAGAAAGGTTTTAATGAATTGAATTCCTATAAATATAGGAAATTCCTATCTAGTTTTGTATTAGATGCATAGTAATAGAATAAATTTAAATAGTAGAATCCAATAAATTTAGATCAAGTTAAAATTATAATGGAATTTTAACAGAGAACTGATAGAGACTTCCATCATAACTGGAGAAATGCATGCAAAATCTGGGGCTTAGAGATGGGGCTGGGTTTGGTTTGGGGGAGCGAGGCAGCTGAGATTGCTGTTTCTTCTGAAAAAAAATATCAAAAACACAGTGGAAATCATTTTGTACAAAAGAACATGAAAGAGAAGCAAAATTTACCATCACATTCATTCATATATTAATTAGAAAATGACTCCATAAAAATACAATGAAGATGTGCCAACTGTAAAACATTTATTTTGAGCGTGCTTGCTTGTTTTCTTTCTCTTTCTTTCTCTCTCTNTTACAGCGTACCCTGTCATAATTATCCAATGATGCTGAGAAATCACAATTTATTTGACAAGGTCTCCAGGCAAAACATAGATTCTGATCAGGCAACAGTTGAATAAAATTCAGCCGTAGAGGTTAATTAATACTGCAAAGAGAGAAAACAGCTGTAATTTATAAATTTACAAATTGGGACATACCTATTCTATTTTTTAACAGATGGAAAATGCCATTTCATGTATTCTAGTGAAACAAGAGACATTATCTGTCTCTGAATGTCTCTGAAATGAGACCCTTCATAAATTAGAAAAGTCATCTGTGAGTTCTCATAGAAAAAAAATGTTTTTGCTAAAACAGCATGTCCTTATTAAACACATTAGCTGTTCAAACTTCCCTGTACTGCTAAAAAAATGAAGGTTTTACTCATTTATTTGGAAAAAAAGGACCCAAAGAAAGATGCTGAAGTCTTTTGTGTATCTGGGCACTAGTCTTGGAAATTAAGATCTCCAGCAGATAATATAATAGAACCATAACATTTTCTGTATTTGTTATTCCCCTTTTATAATAAACACCTGTGTTTCATGCAAGCCTTTTGTTATATAGAGTCCATAACTGGCTTCATATCCTGTCAGATTAGAATACAAAAAAAAAGTATTTCAGAACATTTTGCATTGAATTATGACGGTCCTTTAGTTAGGAAAAGGAGTTTTTCATCATTTTTCCTGGATCTACAGATAAAGGAATGGCGAGAACAACAGAACACAACTGAAATACCATTGCAGTTTGAATGTAAACTACTGACTTCCATTTATGCTAAAATTATTTGAAAGCTATTCAGTTCTGCTTCTCTCAAGTAAATAATCAATTACTGCTTATAGATTTAATTCTGCCTCCTCAAATATCTGAGGGTATGTGATTTGGAAGTCACAGGTTATCTGTGATGATGTGCCAATAAATGGGCCGTAACATTTCACTTTGAGGCATAATTTAATTTTTAATTATTGCCTTTTGACTTGTTGTCTTTCTTCCAGAGCTACCTAATACATATATTTGAATGTATCAATTAGCAGTAGTTAATACTACTTATAGTAGAGAAAACACTGAAATTAAGACAACTGCTGGACTGAGAATTCAAAGAAAGACTTGCATATGCTTAACCAGCACCCTACTCATTAGTGGGCAGTCATGGAACAGGACAACATTAAGTCTATTGCCACAGGGGTGACTACTGTGCTGTGCCATGCAGGAAGTCAAAGACTATACCAGGTATCATTTTATTCACGCTAATAAAACTTGACAAATGAATTCTCAACTATTCAGTTGGTAGCATTACTTTCAGGGAATCAGGATGTTGATGTTTCAATCAGCAAAGACAGTGAACTAATACCCCTGAGCTCTGCCAAGCAATGATCCAAATACAGGGACAATGACTGCTGAAACTTCTGCTCTTTTTAAGCTGCGCCATTTTCTACCTCCTTAATTTCTTGCTGTGCCTTGCCGATCACGGCACTGAGAAACAGAAAGACTATGAAAGAAACAGTAACAGCAGGAAATGCAATACAAGATGTGGACACTGGTAATTCATCTGATAAGATATGAAGAAGTGATTTAGAAAAATATAACTGTAAACTAAAAGGAAAGTACTGGACAGTTTTCATGTGATTATCTAAAATACTGTCTCACTAAAATCCAGAATAAATTTTCTCCCTTTCAGGTCATTTTTTGCACAGATATTTAGTATAAAGTAGAGACTAAAGGAGTGGAAAGGGGAACTGATACTGCATGTTATTACAAAATCTTGTATGGTCAGTAAAACATTTGATCAGAATATGTAGAAACTATTCTAAGAATTCAATATGTTTAAGCATAGTAAACCATCAGCCTAGAGCATAAAAGTCTTCTACTACCAGTATCTGTTTGAATGATATGAAAAGATAATCCAAAATCAACAAGTTTCATTTTTTGATCTACAGAACTTTAGACACACCTCTTCCCTTCTGTGTTCATCTTCCTTCTGACCTTTTTCTGGCCAGGTCAAAGGCCTTCAAATTTTCTGCGATACTGACATGCCATTTTTCTCTGCTGTTATGAGAGCTTGAACAGTGTTAACACAAAGAGTTATTCACAGATCTTGGAAGAAAAATTTCTCCACAGTTTCTCTTTCACTAAACTTCTTGTAATTTTTCAAAATTTCAATTTGCTTTAAAAATGGAGTCTGTTCCTACAAGCAGGTCACCTATAAATAGCTGTTTTTGCAGTGCATGATCCAGAAAATTCTTACATGTATCCATTGATTCTTTATGATTATATACAAGATGTTTAAAACCTAGTTGTTAATCATAATGGAAGGTCTCTTTTTGTTTTTAATAATAATTTTTTCCAATGCTTGGAATAGGTAGCATAGAATCAAATTTTAGGAATTAATATGTTATTTTGTTTTGTTTAGTTGTAGGATTTTATGGATATTGTTAAATAAATTTTCACCCAGAAGTTAATTTTATTCATGTGATTTACTCTTTTTCTTTGAGGGTGGAGCAGATAGTAAACGGCTTATTAATCCTATTTATTTTATCAATGCTCTCATGTTCTTTATAAAGATTCAGTTAATGTCTGAAGTGGGTGAGCTCAGTGAGCCAGAGGCAATGCTGACCAAACAACAGAGAAGCCAACGAATCAGTTTGTAGAAAACAGTTAAAATTCAGACATATCTGACACACAAAACCCAAAGGAAAAAAATTCTCCCTTAAAGAAAAAAACTATAGACTTAAAAAGTAAAATGAGAAATTTAAACAGAGAATAAGTAGCTATGTTTTGTCAGGTGTAACTGTACTGGTTTTGCCTGCAATAGCAGTGGTTTTCTCCATAGCAGCTCTCAGGCTGTCATGTTTTGGGTTTGTGACAAAAACAGTGTTGGCAACACACTCATGCTGCAGCTATTGCTGAAAAATATATAATGTCTGCACAATAACAAAGCCATTTCTCATTTTGTCCCAAAAGCAAGTAGGGCTGGGGATGCAAAGGACAAGCTGGGAGGAGAAACACCTGACCACAACTGACCCCCAAGGCATCCCACACAAAACAGCATCATGCTCAATAAAAGATAGGAAGCCGGAGGAAGAAGGAACATTTGGACTTTTGGTATTTTTCTCCCCAAGTAAACACTAAACATGGTGGAGCCCAGCTTTCCCATAGAAGCCTGAACACCTGCCTGTTCAAGGAAGAAGTGAATGAATTCTTTGTTTTGCTTTGCTTGTGGGTATGGCTTTGCATTACCTAGTAGCTGTCCTAATCTTAACATACAAGTTTTTCCATTTTTGCCCTTCTGGTTGTCTCCCCCATCCCACTGGGGGAAAGTGAGTGAGCAGCTGTATGGGGCTTTGTTGCTACTTGGAGTTAAACCACAATATGAAAGAATCTTTTAACAGACCAAATGACATAAATTCATGATAAAAAGCTGTAATGAGAAGCAACTTATCCTAACTGAGTCAGAGAACAAGCCTTTCATTTTCAAAAACGAAAAGAAAAAAAAATTCATAGTCAACAGAAATGGGACTTTAAGTGATTACTACAGACCAGAGACGGATAATGATTCTCCCAGTGACCAAAAGAAAAGGAACTCACATTAAAAAAAATAATTCACATAAAAAGTAATTTTGACAGAACACGACTTTATAGAAAATGGAGTGATATTACTGACAGAGAAGATATAAAATCAGCCTACTGTACTTTGTGGTTTATGACTGTTAAGGAACACTGTGAGCACGGTAGAGAAACTGGAAAGACTGAAGCACAGGGGGGACTATGCCAGGAAATTGCAAGTAACTAGGACTCTTTTCTAAGGAAACCTTGGAATAAAGACAGGCCAAGAAGTGAATTAGACAGGCACAGGCATCTTCCAGCTCAAATTATTCTGTGGCAGAACCAACCACAAAGAACACACACATTAAAGAAATTCTAACAAGGACAAAATTATGGTGCACCAATTTTTGAAAAAGAAATGCTCCTGGATCAGAGACTTATGAGGGGAAGTCAATTTGGACAGGCTGTATATGTGCATGGCTAGCAATCCATGTTCAGAACCTAAGTAAACTCTACCTAAGCAGATTTTTAAATGAGGAAATTAATCAATGGTTGTATACAAAACAGAGACATAAAATTGTTTTATCACAGTAATTGTTTAAGAATTGGCAAAGCAGCAGACCTCTGCATTAAAGCACTGTGATACAGAATTAGCAAAGAAGCAAAAGGTTGATAAAAAATTCATCTATTGGACCTAGAACTGGATGGGAGCATTTGTGAAACTGTATCCACTAAATCAGTAGCAATAAGCCACAATTTCACTTCCAAATATGAATAGGGAGCATTTCAAAATGTCACTTTCCTTATAGCTTTCATAAGCAGATAGAGAAGTCAGTTCTTCAGTATATTTCTAAAAATCCCCATAATTTTGACAGTGGGTAAGGACAAGTAAGGAGGTGATGGTCTACTATGAGAGCACTGATTTTATACAAATGGCAGGAAAAAGAAGGATGACCAACTTCCCAATTTTGTTTTCTTGTTATACCTAAAGCAACCACTTCTAAATGAAAATACTGAACATTTTATTTCCCTGCCAAAAAAAGGGGGATGTTGTACAAATTAAAACAATTACTACAAAGTGAGGCCCCTAAAAATACCCTATATTGCCAATTTAAAGATTCTACTAAAACTACTGCTAGTAGTACAACAATAATGAAGAATTGCCACATACTGAGCAGAAGTTGGAGCTGCATAGTGCACACATATCCAAAGGTGAATCTCATTTATAATAGTAAAGTAGGTAACAAAAAACTTCCTTTAATGTTGTCATATTTATCCCACGCAATGAAATTTTTGATCAGACTTTTTAAGAAATTAATGCAGAACAGAAACAAAAAAGTGCTTTCAGATCTTGTATCTGAATTTGCCCTGCTTTTTCACCCTATAAGTTTAATTGTTGCAAGTCAAACCCTTATTTCTTGTCACGTATGTGCCTAATACTAACAACTCCTGGCTTTCTGAACTCATTTCAGCACCTATTGCTATAGCTGAAATAATATACTCCACCCATAAATAGTAACATGCTCAGAGGTGTGAATTTAATACAACAGAAAAATGAATGCTCGTTTTAAGATGTCTTTTATCTGCCGTACAAGTTTTCTCTATATCATAAGCCATGTTTATCTGCAGAAACCTCAAGAATAGTAATTTATATTCTGATGAAGAGAATCTGCACATTTATTTGTCCAGATTTTTCCCTCAAAATCAGTCTGTGTACCAAATTAGCCATGCAACATACATGATTTACCTACTTTTAAGTGGCTAAGATGATCCCCATAAGATTCAGTGACCCAAGAACAGATATACTCAAAGATGTTATGGTCATAAATGCAGTACTGATCTCATTGCCTTTCTGCAAACAGGTGAGACACATAACTGTGCAAATTTTAAAGAATTAAAAGCAACTATTCCTACTTTTAGAACCTCAGGCCCAAACCTGCTCACAAAAACTGACAACTAGTTATAGAAAATGTTTCAAATTAGTTATTTTATCTTCTCTACATCAAAGGAACACCATGTTACAGCAGTCTGAAACTTTTCAACACAAGGAATAAATATAAGCATTCTTTAAGGAACAGCATATACACAAAAACAATCCTTGACCAAAAAAAAAAAAAAAGAAAAAGCAAAACCAAAAAACCAAAACAACCAAACAAATACTAAACCAAACTAAAAACAACAGAACAAAATCCACAAAACCAAAGTCAACTAAAAAAAATACTGTATAAAGTGTTCACAAAGCAGATCTCCTGACTGGTATCATTACCATTATACATTTCTATGTATAGCAAACTCTCCAAGTGCAAAATACTGTAAAAAA
>VZDJ01000166.1:725581-795740 GCA_008694505.1 Cyanoderma ruficeps
GCAAATTATTTTAACTCCCAAGTCAAAGTCTCACACATCTACCTTTTTAACAGGTATAAATTCTTTTCTAATTGCTTTATTTTCTAAATCAGGTTCCCTCTGCTTTTGGGCTTTTTTTTTTTCTTTGTTTTTAAACAGGTCATCTAGAGAATACATTATGTTATGTCCATTCATCATAAATTTTGGGTTTCCATTTAAATAATGGAGTTGAAATCGTCAGAAGAAATAAAAACTGAAACTAAACACATGCATAGTAATATGCAAAAGAAACAATTTCAGAATTAAGATACAAGCTTCAACACCTTGCAGAGACAAAAGATCACCTAATACCCGTGAAACTGTGTGCTGTTCTTGGAAATAGTATTTCTTGCAGCCAGTTACAAGTGTACTTACAGTTCATTTGCCTTCAAGAATCTGAGACTGTCTCTCTCAGCAGATAATGTACATTCACAATTAACTCTGTCAATGTCTCCCACCTTGCACATAGTGGAATAATCACACCATTCTCATTTGCTTCCCCTGTAAAAAAGCTTGAGGGCATAGTTTTATAATGATTCGTTCATCTTTAATTGCAAATAAATCTTAGTATTACCTTAGTAACATCCGTCTGTCTGATCTGCCACAAATCTAAGCAAAATCTATTGTCAGATCTTTCATCCTCTTTTCTCCAAAGGCTCTTCCTTCCCCCACGGCCTATCTTCTTTTCACATTTTCAACCTTGACATTTTCCACTAAATATATTTGGCTTTCCAAGACTTCATGCTCCATCACAGATGATAAAAAAGAAGTAAAAATATTCTAAAATATAATTGATTATCTAAATTCAGAATTTTTGACTTGCAGCTGTTGAAATTTTAAGTGTTAACAAATATTTCAGGGCTACTGGGGTACTGGGGTTTTGGTTTTGATGAGTTTTTGTGTAATTTCTTTTGTATCTACCAGGTCCACTTAAGATTTGCTGTCTGTACTGAGTGATCCAAAGTAGGAATATTGTCAATATCATTTAATTGAATTATGGGAAGAAGAAACAGAAAATAGAAAAAAAACCAAAAAACCAACCAACCAACCAACAAGCAACAACAAAACAAACCAATAAAGCTTTACAAAGAAAAAGCATATAGCTCTAGACACACAGAACACCACTAGCAAATGTCCGTTCTGAATGCTAAGTCTTTGTCCACACCTTTCATGGCTCCAAGATCATCTGTCCCAGTTTGGTTTAAGTCAATCCAGTTCTGTAATGCTACATTAACAATACAGCACCTCATTTGCACCTACAACAATGCTCACACACAGTGCTCATGATCAACAAGACCAAACACTTGGTCTACTTGCAAACTAAATCAATTTAAGCAAAAACATTTGTCTTTTTCATTCTGATCAATCCAGCTTGGTCTGATCAGAAAAGTATGCCCTAAGGACTATTTACAGGGGAAGTGAATTAGAATATTTGCTTTACACTGGGTCAATTTACTCAAGGTGAATGTGATCTGAGTGCATTTAAACTTTCTCTTCTAATTTCTTGTGCTTTGAAAAAATAAAACTATTTAGTTGCTGGAAGTAGCATGGTAACTCTAAGGAAATGGATGCTTACTACAAATCACTGTACATTTGACAGCTAAGTAAAGTCTTTGAGATGCAGGACTGGTACTTAATCTCTCAGGAAAATCCTTTTACAAGAGGAGATGTGTTAAAATCTTCATTTCCTTTCTGGTCTCTGGAATAAGGAATCTTATTTCTGCCACTACACATTACACAAATGAAGGAACAAGGACAGGGAGGTAGGTACCAAAGTGACAAGTCAGAGATTTCAGGAATCAAAGTCAAATGAAGAACAGCACTTTAACAATTTCAGCTTCAAAGAAGAAAATATTTTTTGGTCCCTTTGTCATTAAAAGGGCAATTACTGGTCAAATATCTCTCTTGGAGGAAATGGCCTCAAGATGCCTCAGGTAAGGTTTAGATGGGATATTAGGAAAAGTTTCTTCCCTGAAAGGGTTTTGTGGATTAGGCTGCTCAAGGAAGTGCTTGAGTTCCTGGAGGTATTTAGCAGCAGTGCAGATGTGGCACTTAGAGACATGGTTTATTGGTGGACTTGTCACTGCTCAGTTAATGGCTGGACTCCATGATCTTAAGAGGTTTATTCCCCGCTAAAATACTCTGTCTCTTCTACAGTGACATGTTGAAGTAACATGCTGATCATAGTTTAAACATCTAACACTGAAAAGTCCTGGTATCATTTCTGATATAACAAAGGTGCTATTTAGTTTGTTCATGACAGTCTTCAAGAACCAAATACCTATAAACCAGGTATTTATCTGCCTTTTATATAACTCAGACTCATGATTTATGACTTAGAAACTTCCGCACTCAAACACTGACAGTCTTTGTGACCACTTCTTAACCTATCCATGTAAAATAAGCTGGAAACAAGTTGAAACAGCAGATGATGTATAAACAGGAGCAAAGAAGGTAACTGTGAGAGAAAGACTGCTGGAAGTAAAATTTTCTATCTTGAATACTGTCCAGTCTACATCATGTAAAAGAAACCACAGGATTACCTTCAAATATATGTCATTCTCATACAAATCTGTTGGATCTTTCATGCAGAGTAAGAGCTTAGAACGAAATTACTGGCTTTTCATAAATTCAACTACATCCATTATTGATTTCAACTGCACTTATGTGGCAGCCACGCCTCTTCCTCAGTACCCAGAATCTAATGATTACACAATTACTCAGCATCCCTTAAGATATTTGAGTAATCCACCAGCATCACAGAGATGCTATCTTAATGGCAAGGAGGAGATAAAGACTTAACCCCTCACCCGAATGTTATGTTGAAACTGCCTTTTGTATTTCAGTTCCTTTGATTTCCAAGAGAAAATACTGATCAGTTCTGGAGCAGCCTTGAATGACTTCCATGATTAACCTTAACCACTGATGACCTCCACTTGTAAAAATCTTTGAGCATATTTTTATTTGTTTCCTGATGGCCTTATTAAAATCTACTTTAAGTGAAGCAAATGTAATTTCAAATTCTATATTTAATGAAAAAAGACAAAGTATTATTTGAATAGTATTCAAGCAAAATGCTGGGGCTGTTTTGTACACAAATTCAAAACCATCAGCTGAACTCAACACAATCTGTATTTGAGGCAAGTAACTTATTTTTTCTGAGAATTTTTATTCAAATAGAAGATAAAAGGCAGTGGCACATAATGTGTGAAGGAAACACATTTATATATGATTCTTACATAGAGCAAATCAACACGGATCAAGTGTTCATGATATCAATTAAAGGTTTTCACTTTTGAGCCAATTTTTTCCCCCTCATGGAAATCACATCATCATCACCTACAGCAAAATTCTAGACAAAGATCAGTCATTTCCCACTAGGAATGTGTAGGTTTCAGCCCTATACCTTTTTTTTTTTCATTTGTTTGTTTGTTTTAATCTGAAACACATTTTGCTCCCTTGGGCAAAAGTAACAGTGACTCAGTCACTTTCACCAGATGGCATGTTTCTTACTGAATTGAAAACTGCGCTGAAGAAAGAATATAATCTTACTGGCATGACAGTTTTTAAACCAGTCCCTTTTGCAGAGATCTAGAGGAAGATATGTCTTTCAAAATCAGTCTTTCGTGGTAACAAAAAGTTTCAGAACCTTCTGCTCAGTAATTCTTTTGAAAAATTTAAAAGTGAAGTTCAAACAACATATTGGTAAAAAATGCTGTGAAAGAAGAGGCTGAGCAGACACAATTTCATTATGTTTACTAGTAATAAGAACCAATCTTTAAATGTTGTTACTTATTAGCCTTATTACTTGTATGAATACCTATATTCCTCCTGAAAAAAAAAAAAAATAGCACTGTTATATGAAAACTCACCCCAGAAATGTTTGTAACCATTACATAATTTAGGTAACTTTAGGACAAAAAGGAGTAACTTGAAGCAAAAAGACTGAAGCTTAAATGCAAGCAAAAGACAAAACCAAAAAATCATCAGTGACTTAAAATTCAGAAAAGAGCTAAAAAGCATGTGTAATGCCTTTTTTTAATGATGGCACTTTTTTTAAGTTAAATGCTACATGACTTTTCCAGTAAAAATATGAACAAGCTCTCACCCTAAATGAAAAGAAGAATGCTATTAAACAATTGAGTAAATCTTGAACTGGTTTACAAGACTGTTTCAATACAATAGCTTGTACCGCTTGAATGGCTGTGAAAGTCCAACTGAATCACAGCGGCATTTTAATACAAAGCCTGTTTAACTGTAGCAAAATAAAAACATGGCAGAATTACTTAGAAAATTCTTTTTGAAGAGAGGGTAGGGGAGAAGAGGGGACAGGAGGGAAGGGGAGGATGAAGGCGAAGAGAGGAGCATTAATTCATCCACCACTTTAAAAGTTCAGTACTACTTACATTTCTATTTACGTATTTATCTACCCATATAAAATATTGGTCTACCTCCTTCAAAGGACTTCCTTCAGCAACCATTAGACAATAGATATCTTTCAGCTAGAAGTGCTTTGTGAAATTATTTTCATTGTGCCTATTTGGAAAACCTGCAAAAATATTTTTCAGTCCAATATATCATTATATACCACTAATTGTTAAAAGGCAAACAACTAAAAGACAACCATTGTTATAGCTATTGTTCAACAAAAGTTTTTATTTCCATGTAAGAAATATCCATTTTTCTTTCTTAGTGACAGAAGTTACAGCGAACTTGTTATGACAGCAGTAAAAAATTCTTCATGTTCCTAAAATAAAAATCAAGCTTTTCCAAGAAATCTTAAATTCCTTGACAAAAGTAAGAGAATGTTCTCTATGAATATGTATACATGTGCTTGTTAAAAACTCTAAACTTCTATTATACCATATTCAAGTAGTGCTTAAAGAAGGAATTGATTATTCATGTATAATTAAGATAATGATGTCTTATACTAATCTAAAAGAGAAAGAAAATCCCACCCTACTTAGAGCCCTCTGTACTTGTTTCCTTGTAATTCAACCTGCTAAGTGTAAAGTTTACATACCCACTATTCCACAGTTGTTTTACACATGTTTATTCAGAGAAGAAGACCCACAGATGGATAATCTGATGAAGTCTGGCTGTTCCCTTGGAAAAGGAAGAATATCCTTTTCCTAAAATATCTATAGAGAGATCTCATAAGTCTCATTTTTATCTAGTTTCTGAGGTCTTTGAGACCAGCATATTGGGTCCTGGAAAAGAGCTGTACTCTTACCTCTTACTGTTTAAAAAAATAGTCCAATAAAGCAACAAAAGCCAGACATGCACCCTGTAACACATGCCTTTTCATAAATGGGTACAGTAAATACTCCTCTCAAATTTACTGTCAATTGATTCTACCAATTTTACTGTCAAAGATTCAGCATTGACGAAACATCTGTAGAGGTAAGTTCACTAAATTATTACTACAACAAAAGAGCCACCATGTTGTACAACACAAAACCAATGAGCTTATTCAGTACAATTTAGACTACTCATTTGAGACAATTCAGTTAAGCCCCTGAGACTTATACAAAACACAGCTTCATTAGATGGATTAACTCATGTGATATTGTAAGCATAAATTAATCATGTTTGAAATTCTAGGTTATTGTGCAATGTACTAAGTACAGTCTACTGGAAAGCTCATCAGATATCTCTAAGGCTTCTTCAAGTGTTCTTGTAATGTACAAAGCTATATTCCATTTCATACAATTTGCCATTAGAAGCACTTATATTTAGCATTTATAACAAAGCTTCAGTGTTTTCTACAGCTTCTTAATATGCTATATTCTATAAAGAAGTAACTGTCCATGATAACTCAGATTTGATAAGTGCATTTGTTAAGGTATCTAGCTGTAATCACTATGCATACTGTAAATATTTTTAGATTGACTGCAGTCAGAGGATGCAGTATAGCAGAATGCTCTGCCTCAGTAGGGGCAAAAGGCAAAACAGTTCACACTTTACTCTATTTTGCAAAAATTATCCGTGGTGCCCAGAAGGAGAGTCACACTGCTTTCAGTATTAAAGAATGCTGAGACCACACTGACTCTTCAGTCTCAAAGCTAAATATTCTGAGGATGGGAAAAACAATGTCTTTCTTGAAGGAAACTGGCACCATTCAATGTATGGCAAATTTTTTGGTAAGAGAACAAACAAGTGATAGCAGTTATGACTTATGTAAAACCGCTGAGCTGACACAGCTGGTCTGGAGGAATGACTGATAGTCAATCTCTTTATGCTGGAGAAGCCCCATCCCACTTTTTAACGGCAGGGTCTTTTAATACACATCCCCTTTTCGGAGTGTGTGTGAAGGTTTCTTCCTTAAGTCGGGAGTCTTCCTTTCCTCAACGCTGAGTGAAAAAGATTTCCCCGTAGTCATTGATATGGGGAAAATCTGTCTGAATTATTTTGCTAGTTTTATTATTACTGCTGCAATATAGTTTTGAAAATATTACACGCAAAAGTTATAACTACCTATATTTTGTAGTTAAAAATTCTGAATTTAGTCTAATCATTAACATGATTATTATATATTTAAATAAATTATTTTATCCTTATAAATATATTTGGATTGCCATCTTTAATCATACAAAGGAAAAAATCATAAAAAGGCTCAATTGCATCTATATAATCCTTTAGACCTGACCAAGTCTGACTAGGATTAACTCCAGATACATTTAGATGTCTCTCTGAGAAGGTGTTAAGAAAGGAAAGTGGTCCTTTCTGAACCTCATGACACAATGGCAGGATCTCTCTGACAAATGTTTTTTGAAGCTCCCTTTCCACTCACAACACTTATAAAGAAGTTGGGTTTGTATATATAAAATATTCCAAGAAAATCAGTATTTTATATATTAAAGCATTCTCTACCCTCACAAATAGTCCCAAATTATTGCTTGCTAATTTCATTCAAAGTAATAGTTTCATAACTGTGCATATGTTCAGAAGTGAATCAGATTTTTTTTTAAATCTTAATACCAATTATGAAACAAAGTGGCCAATTTTAAGTAACTGAAACAAAAATGAGGAGGTATCTGAAACTTCTACAGTGTTCAAAGACACTGTAAATAAACCACTATTGAATGTTTCCTAAGTACCTGGATTACCACTTCATTAGAAAACAACCTAGAGGTCATGTGCCAAGCTAAAAAAAAAAGTTTTCTATGCTTTTACAGAAGAAGGTTTTTTCCCGGACTTTCACTAAAAGAGGGTCCTTATCATTAAGTTTTCTACAAGGAAACAAAGAAATGCAGCAGTCTCATTCTCCTGCCAAGTAAAGTATAAAGTGTGTGTTTGTTTTTTATAGCTTTAAATGAAAGCAAGGCAGCAAGGGGAGTAGGGGAAGAGGATTTTTGTTTGACTCAAGTCAAGTAAGACAGAACAGCCTTAGGCATAGCAATGCTGTCCTGTGTTACTAAAATCACTTTCCTAGCAGTATAACAAAGTGAGTAATTTTAAGACATTTCTGTTTACAGTGCACTCTATATGAAATTTCTTGTATAATTCAGTCACACTTCATCCAGTCTCTCTTAAGATATTCAACAATTCAGTGAACTGTACTCTGAAATTAATACAGAATGAGGTTCAGATTCCAACCACTGGTGAAAAGGACTCGTAAACAGGACTGCTTATTCAGGTCCTGGTGAAGAGACAGTTTCCTCACTGCAACACTGGCAAAGCTCACAAATGTCATTCTTTAAAATGAAACAACAAACAGGAAATCAAACACAAGCATATTGTTATAAAAACCAGCAGGTGGTAAAAGTCAGTAAGTATGCTTGTACTGATATGCCTATCTCAAACACGTGGTTGCAGCATGGAGATACCAACAACAGTCTCATTATCTAGGGCAAAAAATTCTTCAGCCTGGATTTTTCCAATTCAAAACTAGCATCACTACTGCCTCATCCTGCATTCTACTTTAACCCAAAAATGCTAATTAATATCATATCTAAACTGACACCCTCTTGAGCAGAGTATTACCATGCCAACACTGAACTCAGGCCCCCAGAATCTTCACATCAAAAATGATGGATTAGGAAATAAACCAGATTTTATTGATTTATTTATCAATGCTTCATGAAATTCCAAAATTATTAATGGGTAACTTCTGCAAAATTTATTTTCATCTAGCTCACTCTAAGGCAAATGACCATCACCAAAGCCAAAAGTGCAGATTACTTAAAATTAAAATTTCACAAGAGTAACCAGATTAAGTAAATGCATAATGAAATTTACATCTTCATTTTTGGAAGTAATTTAAGAAACATAATTTAATTTCTTTGTTGTTCTTAAAAAAGCCAATTGTTGAAAAGCAGTTCATGAGAGAACATTTTCTGTCAAAGTAGCTATAGTTCTGTCTTTGAAAAATATTTTCTGAAAGTCTCAAGCTAACTACTGTTGCCTTTTTGTGAGTGCATTTTTGAAAGGATAGACACTACATTTTAAGCACTAAAAATTACCAAGCTGAAAAAAAGCCTTTCACTTAAAGCTTCACAATCATTATGTTACACAGTGTGAACACACAGGAGTGCAAATTTAATTTTCACCAAAAGCTAGACTGGTAAATCCTGTTTCTGGAAATAGACCCTAAAACCACATGCACAGGTCCAACTACCATCTTAATTCCAAAGGGTAGAATCCTTTGCAAATGACAAGCTCAAAAATTGGTGTCTGACTCTTTAATCATTCAAAATTAGACAACAGAGAATGCCTACTGGCTGTCATTAATGACAGTATTGGCACCTATCCTTGAAAGAATCCCACAGTGAGTTGGATATTGAGAGAATCTCAGTCTCTTTCTGGTTAAAAAATGCCTTGCAGTTCTTCCAGCCAGAACTGAAAACACTCCTGAAACGGCTTTACTGAAGATCAAAAGAAGTTCCATCTATATGCAGCCATTACACACATGTACTTTTTTATACTGTTCTTCAAATAATTAAGGAACCACATAGGCCTGGAGCCACAGTGTGCCAGAGTGCCACAATAAAAAAAAAACAAACAACAAAACACCAGAGTAAAACAGACCAATGCGTTAGGCTTTTTAAGGCACTTCCCTCTCTAGAGGTCCTACAAAACTTGTTATCACTTCATATTTAACTTTAGTAACAGAAGCAGTGATGGTACCCTAAACTTTGAAAAGGCGCCATGCACAAAAAACAGCTCCTGCTTCCTTCTCTTGACAGGGTGCTGCTGCTGATGGTTTCAGGTCTGCAAGACCTATTAATTTTTTAGTTGCTGTCTAGTAACAGTGTTGTTGCAGTGATGACGTCCTAAATACATTTTTGACCTGGAAGTAGAGTTGTTAGAGCAGTCTATTCCCAGAGGTGTGTTGAATTAATAGCACCACCATACACTGTGCTAATACTCCAGTGTTAGAAGGGATTGTCTCCTACCTCATTGTTCTTTACACACTTAGCTAAAGACTGCATGGACTGCATTGACAACTGAGCAACTGAAGATTAGAAAAGCTAGAGTTGCCAGCTAGCAAGTTCAGGATTACACAATCACCTTCCTGCCAAGAAGTAAAAGATACACCTAACATGCTGATTTACAACTGGCAAAGATACCAACAAACACAAAAATTGAAGAGCGTTCTCATTGTGGCTTTTTTCTGACAGTTTTCATTTTTACTAGTCCTGGAACAGAGATTAGTAAACAGCAAGCTTTTCCTCATGCCAAACACTTAACTAAAACATCATGTTCAGGGATTCAACCTTCCTGAAAAATTCATTTATCCAAATTTTTTGTCATTTGCCACAAATCCCAGATAAATAATACCACAAAACCAGGAACAATTCATTATTCCATATATCAGAGAAGAAAAATATTATTTTAAGAAAAGGAAAATGTAACATCTTAAAAAGACCATAGAGCAGTGCCATCTAGTGATTGCCACCATAAATAAAAAAAAAGTTTGCATTAATATGTGATACAAACAGAGTATTATCAATAACTGAGCTTGATTCTTTTTTCAGGCAAAACATTTGTGGAACAAGCTGCAAGGGTAATAATGAGTTATATGAGAGGTCATGCACTTACCACTTCAAGAGAGCTCAGCATTTGCATTTCAAAGTAAAAATGCCACTGGTAGCAAATTCAAAGGAAGAATCTACCATCACCCTTCACAGTACAGTTTTAGGAAAGGAGTTAATATTTTCAGTGCTCTACAAAAACACTGAATAAGTATTAGTGAGCAGTAACTCTGTTGTTATCTTTGAAGGATGTACTGGTAATTATTAACTGGAATTAAACCACAGGAGAAAGACAAAGCTACACAGTTCAAACACAGGTCTAAATGATTTTCCTGACAGCTGCAGAAAATCTACGTGAACCCTGACTACAAGTATTCTTAAATATTGGATTGCTAGTATAATTATGTTAGAATCCCAGCAAAGGAGATACTGAAAAAAGTCAGAAATATTGATTCTTTTTCAGTTTGTGGAATATTTTCTTATTAGCAGCTATTCTTAAAAAAAAATAGTATGCTTTCTCATAGGGTATCTACAAAACAACTACAGGTCACTGAAATATTTTTTGGAACTCAGACTTCAAATTTGGATGAAAATGTATGCAAAAATATGCACTAAACTTTTAAATGGACATCAGTTTGTCCTATGAGAAGAGTAACAGGTCATTCCTGCATGTGTGAAGATAGACTGGTAGAGTAGAAGTTTAAAAAGAACTTGAAGTTATGCTTCTTGCTGTAAATTTCAGTGAGCCTTAGTAGTGTAAATCCTTCTGGTGAGTTTAAAATGCAATTGCTTTAATTTAGGTCAACAGAAAGGACCACACTATTATGTATATATTACAGGATTACTTTCTGCAGTTTTTTTGTTTGCTTCAGAAATATTAAACAAACAGTAAATTATAAAGTTTTTTCAGCTGCACAGCCTATATCAAACAGAATGTACTGGTAACTTGTCATGGGCCCAAAGCCCATTACCTAATTTTCAGAGTTATTCGCAATTTCAAATCAGAGATCTGATCATATTGCCTTCAAATAGAATGTTGCAGCAGAACATGTTTTGACAGCTGCTGAAGAAAGCATATCCATGATATACTCCAAACTGACTTTGCATGTCTGACACCACATTTGAAGAAGTTTTAGGAATTTATAGCTATGTTAGCTTTCAGTATCTCTTTTTTTTCCCTTTTTTACCTCTGTGCTGATTCAAAGAGATGTCCAGAGTGAAAGTACTTGAAAACAGCAAGTCTTCAAGTAATGATATCTCTCCCAATCAAAAGTAGAAAATTTTAAAAATGTACCAGTTATCTGCATGTCCTCTTCTCTACCATTCTGACATAGTATATTTTTCATGTGTCCAGAAAGCATTTTCATGTGTCCAGAAAGCATACAAAATATTGCTAATACCAACAGAAACATCATACAGTTAGGATGGATGTAATTAAAGCAGAAAATAAGGCCCTTGATACATTACAGGCACTCATTTAGTATCCTTCCATATATCAATTATACTGTGCTAGAATGTGAATAAAATAAAACTGTGACCTTGATTACATATTTAAGTGTAAATTCTACCAGTCATGGACATGATACAGATTCCTCATACAGAACATCTACAATGATGAAGATTGATTCTTCTATATGAAACATTTCCTTACTTCCATTAAAACTCATTTTCCTAGCTAAACAACAGTGTCTCTGAACTGCAGATTAAGCAATAGCTTCATTGCCTTATAAAAGGCAACAGTGAAAAAAGCCAGTATCTTTAGATGCAAATATTCAGTACTGTTACACTAAGTGAATGAGCAATGAACTGTTTGAGCCTGCTAGCTGTTAAATCTAACCATAATCTTATTTCTGCAACTCTTACCTGGTGTATGTTCAAATGAAAGAGAAAATCTCAAATACTTATAACAAGCTGCTTTAAAGTAAAATCAATCAATATTAATCAGAAGTAAAAACTCAAATTTGGTTGTGGTACAATCTAGTATCAAGATGGTGTATTCTGCAACACACTACATGATCATAACAAGGTGTTGATGTAAGCATTTGAAGGCTACTGTCTGCCCACACTGCTTTTAAGCAAGACTATGAAGAGTAGCATGCACTGGTCAAACAGCCATGTAAATCAAGTTGGTTAGTGGTGCTGTAACCAATGAAACAGCACTTAAATTGATGGTCCCTACTCTCCAGTACCTTTCCTTTTGAGCAATGTAGTAAATAGACTCAGCTGAATAGTTAAAGCCCCACAGGAAAAGATAAACTTCCCAAACCCAGGGAAGCAATCGTGCACCATGGTGTAGTGCAAAAGATTTCTTTGTGATATTCAGAGTATGCCCTCTTTTTTTTGTTTGTTTTAATCTTGTTTTGTTCTTCTATTGCTGTTTAAAACAAATTGCCTGGATATAATACCTCTGTTGTTTTGGGAAAAAAATCTGAAATTCTTACTTCAATACTGTTTGGTTAATGGACTAATTATTTTAAAATAGTTAGTAATTCAAATTTCTTTACCCATCACATGACTTTTTCATTGTTTAATGGGGAAAAAATCATGGAAACTAGAATATTTATTATTATATACTCTCATCATATCTCTACTTTTTCCATTTCAAAGCTTTAGTATATTAATCTTAAAGTACTTGTAGGGTTTTAATTATCTACACATCACAGTGTTTTTTTTCTTTTTTACTTTAGTCTGTTTTCAAAACTACAAAAACTATTCACAAAGGGAAAGTACAAAATAATTACTGAATAGATCTAAGTAAGATTTTTCAATCCGTCTTATTTTTTTTTTTTGTGTATAAAACTTTTTAATTTGTCTTTGTACAGTAATTGTTTGACAGGAGTAATTTGATGACTTATTTTGCAGTCCCCAATGCATAACACTGGCCACTATTTAATTACTTCTATGTCAAAGTAGAAATTATATCTACTTCTTACAAGAACTAGTATTTTTCAAAGTCCCAAATGACTCCTGTTCTGAGAACTCTATCCCTAAAAGAATAGGAAAGACCTAGTGGCTCAACACAACTTCCATTTTCAGAATACTGTCTGACAAAAACAGAGAAGCACATGTTTCAAAGAATAAAAGAAACAAATTATTTACAATCTTTTTCCTTTCTTAAGAATACACATGCAAATTTGTTCCTTTAATCAAGCTTTTTATAACACTATATGAACAGCTTCAAGAAATATGTTATACATAAGAAAAGCGTTTTCTAATAAGAACGTAACTGTGCATTCACTTTATGCCATGCTGGCAATGAGAATGAAGATGGACAGGACTGTTTTCACAGTAGATTTGTATACTTGTCTCCTTAAAGTGCACGGAAATCATATCCTACTGATAAGTTCATCTAGATGTTTTGAGATATTGACTTCATTTATTTTTCTGAATTACTTCCTTAGGGTTTGATGACTACTTAGTAATTCCTGACATAATTTTTCTTCCTAATAAGTGGCTATCCTCCAGATCAGACATAAAATTTAAAAATAAATTATAGATTCAGATGTCACTCAGGTGCTCAGCTATGCATTTCCCTCAGAAATCTGGGAAGAAAGCTATTGTAAGCTTATGATTTACTGCCGTTTAATTTCCACAATTGTTCCACTGCCTCTTGTCTTGATATGGCTTTTCACTACTTTTGTAAGACCTCTAAGATAATTACTTCTTCCACTTTGTCTAGGGAGACAACAGAAACAAGAATTTATTGGGGTTTAAGCTTACATGAACATACTTACCTACTTTATAAGCTATTCTAGCAAACTCAGTCCATTCCCAATTGGAATGAATTCTTGTTTGCACTAGGGTCTGTTTATGTTGTGAACACAGAGAATTTTTATCTCAAATTTAACAAGTCCTCTCACTCTTTGAAGGCTTTCACTACCCAGACAGCAATAAATGAATATATTATGTTTTCACATGTTGCCTATAGCCCAAAGTGCTTCTTTTTCATTGTAATGTATGCCAGTTTACACTGGGAATAGAACAGGCAAAAGCTGGCACAAGACAGGTATTTTCTCAATAAATTTGGTTGGTCCCACTTAGCGGTCCAAAAAAAGAAAAAAAAAAGAGGGAAAAAAAAAAAAAAGAAAATAAAAGACAATCAAAAGGACTATAAAGGCATTGGCTAATGTAGAATTTTGCATATTCTTCCAGACTGTCTCATGTACTGCCATAAACACAACCCATTTCCACAATGGTTCCTCCCCACATCCATTATTAACATTATTTTTTTTCCTGACTTTCAAATAAAAAATCTATTCTTGCTACTAATGGTCAAAGTAATACTTTCTATTTAATAGAATGGTAAGTCTCATCTTTTCTTCTGTATAATTTTTCTGGTTTTGATGGTTACATACAGCACTGGAGGCATTCAGAGAACATCTAAAGCAAGTCTTGTACTCACATGGGGACATTGAAGATACGTGGTTTTCTGAATCTCAAAACTTTCTAACACCCATGAAAGGAATAGCAACAGAGTCTCTTCTTTCAGGACTATTATTGCTATGCCTGGAAAATTGAATCACAGTGTTTAAGCATGAGTGTAGCTGGTTACTTCTGAGAACAGCCAGGCAAATTGATGCTGAGAGGCCACAGGCTTGTCCAGCTCTCTCATTCGCAGCCACAGCCTACCCATTCCAGCTTCAGACGTCCCTAGTCCTTTCCACTTCAGAAATGAGATTTTGTCACAAACAGCCACAAACTACCTCCTCTTTACTAGGGCTGACAGTGTTATCTATCCCAACTAATGGTCTGCAGAGTTGTAAAATCTCACAATCTTGAAATCTCTCCTTCCTTTTTGTTCTCCAGGACCTAAAGGGAAGCAAAAATTTCTTCTTCCCAGGGAGCTTATTTCCCTTCTTTTGTCTCTCTTGCAGTTATCTCAGTCTCTATAACCATGATAAAACAGTTGGGTCTTTGTATGTGTCCTCTGCATAACAGATGCATTCCAAATATGGTGGAGTTGTGATGATTTCAATTGATACATGTTGGCTTGCAAAAGGTATAGGGCAGCCATAGGAAAATATCAGTGCTGAGGTTCATGGGTGCTGTGAATGGGAATCTACTTGTTGACTTCTCACAGAGGAACACAAACCTTCTGCATTAAAGGGAACGGAATCCTAAAGATGCCAAACTGACCCTTTCCTCAAGAAATCTTCTCCTATGAAACTCTTCACAGCCAGAGTCTATTTGTGCTATTCCACAAACATTTCACCAAAACACAAGTTGAAATGCAGCTTAAGAATTGCATCAATTGAGAAGTAAATACCATTTTAAGAAAACCTTTTGTTTTCTCAAAAACAAGATAAAGTGAAGGAAATAATAGGATGAAAGGGTAATCTGCAAGTTGGAAAGTGAACAGAGGATGACAGCTGTCCTGTTCTTAGACCAGCCTATTTGATTTCTCTAGTGATGTGATTCCCTATATTATACTCTTAGTTACACAAAAAAGGCCAAAGAGGGGAGTCCAGTGAAATCACAGCCTTCCCTTAGAGATGGAGATCTGCATTTGTACAGCTCAAAGATGGCCTTTGGCCTGCCTCAGTAAATGCCACCTCATGGCTCTTATAAATATTCAACAGTGAAGACAGGTGTACTTAAAATTATTGGGGACTGAGAGACAGGGAGAACTGAGGGGTGTGGAGCGCTATTAAGATCCTTTAATCTTAACTAGTGATCACTGGTTGCTCCTAGACATTAAACATGAATATCAGAAAAAAAGCAACTTTCAAATATTAAAAAAAGGTTAGACTTAGGATTCCTGACCTATAGCTTTACAGGATAGATATGGTTTACTTACCATTTAAAAAAACCTATTTTCACCTAAAGAATAATGGCTTTAAGAAGCCATTCAAATTTTATTAAAAAAAAAAAAGAAGGAGAAATAGAACATGTGTTTATTTAAAAATATAAAATATTCATCATGATACCGTTGTATAAATACTAGGTAAATAAAAAGAAATCGTATTGTAGAATAATTATTCTTCCTTAATCTGACCAAAGGACAGGCATTTTGCAGTTAATCAAAAAAAAAAAAAACCAACCCACAATATAGAAATATTTTTATAGAGACAAGTATTTCTGCTGAAGATGATTCAGTTTACTCCATTCAAATACATTATAGTTTTATTTTCAAAGATGACAAAAGTTTGCAAATACTCTTTTCTTTTCTTTCATTGCAACTTTAATTTTGAGATTGATAGCTAATAAGCTATGTCACTTTATTTGTCCTACTAAAGCCAGCTTTTCTCAGTTCTCTTTGTTTTTAGGAAATGTAGTAGGACCATTAGATGAAAATCCAGTTATACATTTCCTTCAGACACATCTATTCTTCTGAATATTTTTTTAAGAATCACCTACTTAGACTATGCCATTTAAAATACACCAGCACAGGTATGATTATGGCATTTCATTGCAAACCTTGCCACTATGAAAGGAATAAGAAAACTATTAGCAGAAGTGCAAGTAAACAGTAAGAAGTAGTTTAAAATATTTCCACCTTCAATAAAATATTAATTGTAATGTACCCTTATTTCTGTTTGCATGCAATTAGGAGTATTTCTGGAAGATGGATTAAATGGTCCACTAATTCCACCACACATAAGAGATGTTCCCTAAATATCCACACTGACCTAATAGGACTTTTCTAATAATAATCGATCTGAAAGCATTAACAATATACCAATATATAACAAGCCTTCCCTACAATCTGCTGATACAAATATCTACTTCCAGTTTCAAAGGGAATGAGAGATTAAACTTTAATCAAATAACAACTGTGATCAGTATGTGTATAAATAATCTTGTGAACTACTGCTTCATAGAATAGTTGCTGAGAGGAAAAAAACCCACAAGATTTGCGTTTTATCAACAGAAAATGGGCCACCAAAATGTCATTATACAACAGTGATGACAGTAGATCTTCTGTGTTTCCTCCCTCCACAGATTTTCACCATTAAGAAATGAAATGGTCCCCAGGAATCAAAAGGCTTGTGAGATGGGAAGCAGCTCAAATATGAATCCTACTCAGCATATTACATGGGAATGATATTGATATCTCAGCACAGAAAACATTGATTGGTATATTGCATATCTTGAAGACCAATGTCTATAAATTTCAAATATTTCAATTGCATTCTTTACAGAGTTATCTCATCTATTTTAATGTTTTTCTAAGGTAACGGAAAGGCCACACTCTCCAGAAAAGAAGAAAAATATTAATTCCGTGCTTTCAAATTAGGTGAAAAAAGTGAGCGTCTCGTTGAAAATATATGGGATGAAAACATTTTGGGAAATCAACAGTTAAACTAGTCACTGTACTAATTAGAAACGAACCATAATTTATAAAGATTCATAATTAGACACAGCTTAGCCAAATCAGCCTTATGACAGAGGCATGTCAATCAGTGACTAATTAGAAATAGAATTTTCTTAAATTTCCTGAATATCTGTAGAAAAAAATGAAGAGAAAGCACAGAGAATGAGAATGTACTCAGCATAATGTATCATAGTACTAGTAACCAAATAATCCCCTTTGCAATAGGAGAATGCAGCAATACACATACCTAGTATCATATAAATTTACTGACATTGATCCACTTATCCCTCCACTTGTCCAACATCTAGATTTTTAATTACCAGCAACAGCTATAAGGAAATCCACCTTCCTACAAAGAATGAACCAATGAACCAACAGACAGCTACATACAGAGCCTTCAGAACTCCTTAACCTTCCTCCCCCCACCTCCTCCCCACCAGGGTATAGACAGCCAAAAGGTATACAAACAAAAAAATAAAGCCTCTAAAAACAAGCAACAGTCATATCAGCATGACTAAGAAAAATCACCACAGAAATCCTCCTAGAATCTTTATCAATTCCCTCCCTCTCCAATAACCACACCCACCCTGTGTTTATGTTATTTGAATGGCCTTAATACAATATATGAAAAAGGCACTAACATAGACTTTCATTGTTAAACTTGGCTAACAGGGCTGCTAATATTCCAATCTTCAGACCTCCTTAACTGTCTGTATTGGAGAAAAATGATACAGCTTCAGAACTACAAAGGGCAAGTTACTTATGTCTTTTTCCTTAACAGCAGGATACCCAAATCCTGGTATTAGTTCACAGTGGCATGCCAGCAGAGTATTAATCACAGTACTTGCGGACAGCTGCTTAAGCTAACAACTTCTCTAATACTTTGTATTTTTTCATCTCTTGATGCTACTACCTAGGATAACAGTTCCTCCCAGAGCCCTTTCACAGGATGTCTGGATTCTACAACAGTAACAAAAGATCTGATACCTGTTATACTACCAAACCACACTGTTTCTATGTAGCTGATCACACCTTGTGTTGTTCAGTCTATGTAGGTGTTATTCCTACTCTCTGAAGAGGGAATTCAGAGCAGTAAGAACAGTTTTCAGGGATATCCTGTTTACCTAAAAGGAATAGTATTGCTGTTCTGATGCACATATATTAGCTACTGTCAAAATCACTACTTTTCAAGAAAAATAAGGAGGCGGCACAGTAGCTGAGGAGTCAATCATGTTAAGTGCTGATCTGAAGAAAAAGATCCCAAATCCCATTTTCACTGGGATATTTACATTTATATATACATAGTAGGAGTAGGAACATACTGACGTTAGAGCACTCTTCTGTGTGGCCCATTATGTAGCAAAGTAGACCACACAGCAGCTCCAACTCTACAATGAAACGCTTCCTGGAAAGGGTGTAGCCTCTAATGGAACTGTTGGTGCCTTGGTTGCATACAGGAGGAACAGAGACCATCTCTTTTAATTTGGGGCTTTTCACTGGAAGGTAGAAGCTCAGGGAAGCATATCCTTTTATTCTACCTCCTAACGCTGCCTTTTTTTTCTTTTTTTTTTNTTTTTTTTTTTTTTCTTTTTTTTTTTTTCCTTCATGTGGAGGCAGCTGTTCTGCTTCTGAATGATTAGTCAAAGGCTATATAATTACTTTAGGGCATATACATTGGTTTGAGGTGAAATCTTACACATTCTTTACATTGCAGATCTCTCAATTCCAGATGTGTCACTGTAAAAAGTGGGGTAAGGCTTCGGAATTATTGTGTTCATGCTTTACAGGTTATGGCTTACCTCCATGAACACTACACAAGCTAATTTTCACTTCCATTCCCTTAATGCTGTAGTTTTGACTGAAATAAAGACTGCATGGTTCATTTTCATGACAAAGGCACAGAAAAGCTCTGTGCTTCTTTCTGCCCCCACCACCACCACCCAGCACTTGGCAAGCAATGCAAGTTCAGATCTGATTTATTTTTGAAGTGTTCAGTGTTCAGACGTTTTTCCTTTTTATATGAGAGGTTTTTCTTTTTAAATGAGAAAGTCTTTTGAAAGAACAGTATTTTAAAACAGCAGCATGTAATAAAAACACACTGCAGTTCTTTGCTTGGCAAGGAAAGCTAGAGGGGAAAATGCTTAAGAACATTCGAAGCACTGCTGTTTACTCCAGCAACTATAGAACAGGACACAGGACTTGCAAAACCTTATATTTTAGACTCGAGAGACTGGATGAATCAGTAGACGATTTTCTTGCCGTTAATTTTTCTCCCAGGTACGTTCAGAAGCACCTGCATGTACTTCGAGCTGCTCCCTAAAAGGGGGGGGTGGCTATTCTGGATTTGCTGTGCAGGAGATAAAACACTGCCTTCACCGTGCACCACCACCATCACCCCCCAAGACCCACTTTACTGATGCATGTACTCCAGCGAGCACATCCACTACAGCAGCGTACACAGGTGTAGAAGCATCTCTTCGCTGGTGACAAAGGACTATTGTGTTTGTGTCACGTCGCTCGGAGCCCCCGGAGGACTCCCATCGCACCGTTCCTCGCCCGGCGAGGAAAGCTCTTCCCAGGAAAGATGTGATGCTGGGCACTGCGTCCCGCCCCCCCAGNTCACCACCCCCTGCTGCCGGGCGGGCAGCGCCGTCCGCCGCTCGTCCAAGAGCCCTCGGGGGGCCGGGGACGAGGCCAGCCAGGGCGGGCGCGGCGGAGGGCTCTGCTGCGCCGCGTCCCGCCGACTCTCGGCCCTCGCAGCCTCCACATCGGGAGGCGCAAACCCCCGTGACTCGGGGATCCTCTTCCCCTCCAGAGGCCCCCCCGCGAAACTTATTCTGCCCTCACGGGCGGGCTCCCCGCGGCCGCCACCCCCGACGGCACCGGGAGGGTGCCCGTCGCTTACCTGGCGGCTGCTGGGGCGCTCCCTCACGGCGAGCGGCGGCGGGGCGAGCCGCAGCCGGGGCTGCCTCTGCCGCCACCTTCACAGCCCCCTCCCGAGGTGAGCGATGCGCGGGGTGGCGGCGGGGAGCGGACGGGGAGCCGTGACATTTAACCGGGGCGCCTCTCCTCCCTGGCGGGCTGGGCGGACGATCACCGCCCTCCTCTCCGCGGGCAGGCTGAGGCGCAGGACGAAGCCCAGTCCATCCCCGGAGACACAGACGCAGCGCGCTGCCCGAGCCGGCGGCGGCTCCGGTCCTCGCCTGTCCTCTCCTCCCGCTCGGCAATCGCCGCTGTGACTTTCCTGCAGCGAGGGACAAGAGACGCAGCAGCCGCAGCAGGGCAGCGGGGGAGAGGGCTGGGCTGGTCACCTGCCCCTCGGCGGGGCCAGGCGCCGGGGGGACAGCAGCGGGGCGCAGTGGCGAACGGGCGAGGCGGCGGCGGCAGAGCGGGGAGGTAGCGCCAGCTCGAGGTGAGGGCGGGCGGGCGGTGGGGAGGGGAGGAGGGGGCGCGTCTCTGTCAGAGGCGGAGCGGCTCCTTCCGCGCGGCGGCTCACACGCCGGCGAGTCCCGCTGAAGCAGCGGCGGCACTTCGGGGAGGCAGAGCGGTTCGCGTAGTGGCGGCCGGGCTGAGCCACCCCTATCCCGGTGACTGCCGGGCCGCGGAGAGACGCCCCCGGCCTCAGGCGCGCCGTGGGCAGGCGGCCGCCGGCCTTTATTAACCCTCCCCGCCGTGAGGAGGGAGCGCGTGCGGCGGCGCCCCCCCAGCCCCGCAAGACGCGGTGCCCCCGCCTCCCCGACGCGGGCGGCGGCGCGGTTGATCCCCCCTCTGCCACCCTTGCTCCCGCCCCGCCGCGTTCCGGGGAGAGCAGGGCGGCTCCGCGGCGCGGAGGTCGGGGCGCCTCCGGCTCCGCGGCGTGCCGCGGTTCGTGGCTGTCTCCCCGGGGGCGGGGGAGCGCGGAGGAGGGGAGAGCCGCGCGGCTGGGCGGCCATTGCAGGGGCGGCGCGGTGAGGGGGCGCAGGTTCGCGGCCGGCGGGACCCCGCGGCTCGCCCCGGGACCGCGCCGCTGCGTGCCCGACGGCGCCGCTCGGGGCCGCTCCGGGCACGCTTCGGGAAAGGCGGCGGGAGAGAGGAGGGCACTGTCCGGCGGGGCGAGGGGAAGACCCCGCGGGCGAGGGCTGGCTGGGGTCTGGCGCGGCGCGGCGGCGGACACGGGCTCGACAGGACGGGGGTGTGCGGCTGCGGAGCGATGACCGTCGCCGTCGGTCTTGTGTTCTGCAGGCGGCCGCGTCCGAGGCTTCCCCGGGACCGTGCTGCAGAAAGGACGCTGACCGCGTCGGTGGTGTGAGGGCGTCTCCAGCCTCCTCGTCGCTTGCTTGGCTTGCGCTTGCTGACGGAAGAGCTGTTTCTGGCCCCCTTCTTCCCTGCACTTGCGGAAGTTAGTGCTGCATAGGGTTTGGAGCTCCGTACCTCACTATGCCTCCTTTGTACTCTTTGAAATAGTTGAAATTAACACATTTTTTAATGGAGGACGTGGAGTTTCAGGTTTACATAGAATAATTCAGGAACAGCAATACCAGATTCCTAAGATATTTCTAAGATTTATTGCCTTTTTTTTTTTTTTTTTTCCTCCCTGGCAGCAAATAGTATCCCTGTCTGTAGAAAGCTGTCTGGAGACTGCAATCCTCAGAAACCTTCATGTTCTAAAATGGACGAAAAATTGATGCAAATGAGGAATTTCACTTACCGGCAGGAGCAGTGATATGAAAGTTACAAAGAATCAAATAGTAACTGTGAGTTGTGCAATATTTTGCATCCTCCCTTCACTTTCAAAAATGTACAAATGTGTGCACATACGCAGTTTACACAGCTTTTTGCTAACGTAACAGCATGTGAGGTAAATTAAAAGATTATTAACCCAGACATGTGATGTTGTAAGACTTAGAATAAAGGAAACTAATGCAAATGAAACATAGTCCTTTTTTCTTTTACCACCAATGTCCAAGGTTATGTGTTTGGGTTTTTTGTTTGTTTGTTTGTTGTTTTGGTTTAGTGTTTTTTTTTTTTTTTCCCCCAAGCAGCATCCCCAAGCACTAGCCCTGGTAGCTAGCCTTACTTCAGAGATAAGAAAATTGTTGTCTTTACAGCAGAAGCCTTTCCATTTAGCTTCTTTAGTCAGCTTCAGGGTTAATTTCAGTCTTACCAAGGCTTCCTGTTTCCTCTTGGCTCCTTCTGTGACATAAACCACTCAAATAGAGAGACAAACCAAAGGTGAGATAGTTACCTTTAGCCATTGATAAATATGACATTACAGAGCAGTACCTTGATGTTGGTCCAACATCTGATCATATTATAATACACATAATGCACTCTGCAATAAAATGAAGCACTGTTATCTCAGAATTGTGCTAAACATCCACACAGGAGAACTATGGTTTATACCACATTACAGGGAGAAATAATAGGAAGAAATGATTGAGGATTCCTGCGAATTTGGGAAAACACAGTAAAATGGTACCTGTTTTTATTTTTCATAAAATAAACACCCTGTTATCTGGATTCAAAAGCAATTAACTCACTGAATTTTCTGATTTAACATATTTTAATAAAACACTGAGAGCATAATGCAGTGTTCCTTGAACTGGTCACAAATTGAGTACCCAAAGATGTTAATAATGAGTATCAGCTGTTAATAATTAGTATCAGTAGTTAGTTTAAAAAAAAAAAAAAGAAAAAAATTACAAAAAACGTGATATCTGTGGAGTGCTAGTAACACTATTCTGAGGAAATTGCACTGATACCTAGCAGAAATTTTATATGGCATATAGAAGTTTCTAAAATTTGCCAGTTCAGTGTAATTTTTCTGAAGGTGTATAAACAGCAGGAAGAAGTTATACATCTACTCCAAGAAGTGTACTGACAATGAGAAATGAGAGTCTCTTTGGAATACTACCACCTTTAAAGTGTTACTCTAAGTGGAAGACAAAGCAGGATAGCTGTACATAAAGACTGAATTACTACAAAATAAAAATAGAAACAGGAAAATGCTAAGGTTATCGTTGGGGTCCTTGGAGTTTTTCTTGAAAAAAGGAGATGCTACAGGTGAAATCTCAAAAAAATTAAAGACTGAAACTTGAGCAGAAGGGATCACCAAAGGGTAATCATTGTTTAAGGCTTCATCAAACAATGGAACAGTAGGAAGCTTTAACAACACTCCTGTGTCTCTTCAGTCAAATCTCAGTTGTGATGACCAGTTCAATGTGTTGTGCATATTTTGTGAATGACAAAATGTACTTTTGCAGTAAGATGTCCAACCTTAGTGCAGCTTGAGAAGCCTGCCGTTTTCTTTCACTTGTGGATATTTGGCTTTGAGAAGAGATGAAACAACTTTGCAGAATAAGAAATCAAATGTTTCTGTACTCTGGCCATTCAGTCAGGTCTCCATATAAAAAACAGAATATAAAAAACAGACTTGATTTTTCCTCTCAGGAGGTATGTGCATAATGCAATCTAAAAGCATTTTCGAAAGCGCCCATTAGCTCTTAATTGGAAAGAGACTTTCAGAGGGTGTTGTGCTTCTGTTTTGCAGTAAGGTCTGAAGAAAGGAAGGAAAAAGAAGATCACAACCATATTTTCTTAATAATTAACTCTGAAAAAGTAGTTCTTATAGAAAAAAGAATGATGATGCATTTGCCTTCAGCTGTATTGTAAGATGACAGTGCCTCTTCAAATGAAATTAAATAATCTTTGAATCACTGAATATTTAACGTGAAATATTAAATGTATCAAAATGCTTCAGCTATTTTTATTTGTCTTGTAAAGATTTCCTTCAGTCACTGTACTGGCCCTCAGCAGTTTCTGTAGTAAGAATTCAGTGTTGTTCCTATTGGGTTTGGCATCTACAATAAGTTTTTTTCAGATTTTTAGCAATGCTTAGCCTTGTGAATGTCTGAAGAACTGTGCTCACAACGGTGTTTTCATGGGTGTTTTGCTCTAGTATTTAGCATGTTAATTGGCAGCTAGCTAGGATGAAATCATAGGTTGAATCATGGTTTGGACCTTATCATTATATGCATCTCCATCTTCAAATGGCTATAAATACATTAAAGAAAATTAAAAATAAGAAAAAATATTTAGCATCCAATATGCTTATCAGTATATGATTTAAAGTTTCCAAAAAGTGCTTTCAGTGATAAATTAACTCAAAGCTTCAAAATTAATATTTTCAAAATATCTGTATTTTAAAAATGCTGCTCAAATACTAATTTGCAATTTCTTGTGAAAAAATATATTATGAAAAATTAATATTCCTTTTATAATATAAAATTATTTCTAAGTCTGAAAGAAAACTCAAAAAATAAACTGGTAATCAAATATTTTTTTCCATGACCTACTTCTTACACTGCCACTAGTTTCATTCAAGGTCTAATATCTTCTTAGTTATCTTATTAGTTTTCCTGCTTTTACAAACACATCTCCTCTATTTGACTGCTTGGGAAACAGTTTGACTGGAATTAACAAATGTTCTGCTGGATTAAATATTGTCAGTGGATTATAAGGAGACCCTGCTTCATTCCCTTAAAACCTGTACTTGCAGTGTCTCTGAGTGTAGGGTGAAACCTGCAAACAGTGGTTAAATCATCAGAATAGAAGGATGGGCACTATGTGCTGTGTAGCTCTTCTAACTGTGTGCTGAAGAAGTTTTTCCTTGAGAAAAAGTTAGCAGCTGCTAGCAGGCTAAAATCTCTCAGGCCCACATCTGACTGTAGGCTGGGTGTGTTGCCTAGTGGGCGGTGAAGGTGGGACTGTTGCCATCTGTGCCAAAGGTGACATTCTTAGTTTGCTGAATGAGAAAAGAACCTGTGCTAGAAGTACAATTGCTGCATGAGCGGGACCCGCATTTTTGTGCCAACATAGATGCAATTTAGAATTTAGTGGTATGAGATGTGCTGTGGGAGGATCATCATGATCACATATCTCTGAGTTCAAATTATGATGTTTACCAAAACAGTGCTATCCTTCAGTTCTCTATAGCTTTTGTACATGCTGCAGTAGCTCCTTAGTGGGAATCCCTGAGTTCTTCCTAGTCATACAAGTTTTCATGTCAGCAGACTTGCTGAGCATCACACTTGCGCAAAGCATCATTCACTGGGGAAGGAGGTTTCGTGAAATATATGTCTATATATCACTACTCACTGCTAATAAGTTCAGACACGATAAATAATCTGTTCTCCTTTTTTCATCACAGAGGTGAATATTTCACTCTTTTACTTCTAATCACCTATAACGTGTCTCCATTATGCTAAAAAGTGTTCAGCAGATATGAATCATGTCTTTAGAAACTACAAATCAGAAATTTAATTTTTAGAGAACACCATTCTGGCTAAGAAACAGTCCCTCTTAAATACCAATAGAAAGATAGCAGTATAAGTCCAATGCACAATTACTTCACATTCAGTTCCCAAAAGATGGAAGATAAGCATTTATTTTCTCTTAAAAGTTGGAAAGGCCAGAATTAGATGCATCTCTGAGCAGAAATTATGCATTTTCTTTTGTGCTTAATTGAACACCTTTTCTTTCTTTGTTCAGAAGCAGGGCTGTAGTAAATATAAACCCTCACAAAAGTAAAGATATGGTGCATCCCTATTCACCTGCTCTAGATTGTAGAAGATGGACATAGAGGGGCATTATGTACTTCCATTTTATTTGAGGATTGCATGAATGTTGGACGTAGAAAGACTTGAAGAAAAGCACTCAATTGTTCTTAAATCACAATCATATCTAATCTACCTTAAAATTAGCTTATCATTTTCTTAAATTGTGTTTTTGGATCTTATTCACTATTACTTTGCTCCAATTTCTATGATAAGTATGATGTTGATAACATTAAGAGGATGTAATTTACCAGTGTAAAATAGGAGTATCTCACAGGTGAAGCCAACCTGAATTTTCAAAATTAACATTTTGTCTCAGTAATCTCTCTCAGCTACAGAACATTTGTACTCTTCTAAAGAACAGGATGTAGCTATTGTTGCTATTCAAAAGCTGCTTTAAATCCTAAAATGTCATTTAGGGCTAATTTGCCCAAAGTTCTAGTACTTGGTGTACCTGTAAAGCAGTAAGAGCAATAGTTTTGTTGACAGGGAAGGGAAAAAATTGACATCACTTATCCTTTCTTGAAGAAAGGGGAATTTAGGCGGTCAGCCTAAGGCAAATTGTATATGTTATTACTTCTAGCATGAAGTGTGATAACTTCTTTTAAATATTGACATAGTTGTCAGCCTATCAATACTTTTAATTAAAACACATGTATACAATTTGAACATGAGGTCATGCAGGAAAGCATGTTGTGAACGAAAGCTAACAGAACATACCTTGTACCTGCATGAAAGTCCTAAGGATGATGATAAATAACTGGGTCTGTTTCTAGTATCACAAGAAAGGACTTGTGGTAAGACTTTACAGATGTTGTAATGAATAAACACAATTTATTTTCAGTGTGCTGTGATTTAAGCCAAGCCAGCAACTAAGTACCACACAGGCATTTATTCACTCCCCCAGAGTCAGTCTGGGAAGAGAATTGTAAAAGTAGAATTGAGAAAAATTGTGGGTTGGGGAAAGGACAGTTTGATAGGTAAAGCAAAAGCCGTGTGCACAAGCAAGGCAAAACAAGGCATTCATTCACTCTTTCCCATCCTTGGGTAGGTGTTCACCCACCTCCAGGAAAGCTGGGCTCCATCACATGTTCTGGTGACTTGGGAAGACAAATATCTTCACTCTGAACATCCACCATTTCCTCCTTCTTCCCCCATCTTCATATGCTGGACATGATGTTATATGCTGTGGGATACGCTTTGGGTCAACTGGGGTGAGTTGTCCCAGCTGTGTCCCCTCCCAGCTCCCTGCACACCCCCAACCTCCTCATCGGTGGGGTGGGTGAGGAGCTGCAAGGGCCCTGGCTCTGTGTAAGCACTGCTCAGCAATAACAAAAACTCCCTGTGTTATCAGCACTGTTCACAAATGAAAACATAACCTAGTAGCACCTACTGTGAAGAAAGTTAACTCTATCCCAGCCAAACGATCACATAGTTGTACCTGAAATAATTTATAATTAACTAAGCAGCCATTTTTTTGGCAGTATTCACTGGGTAGTATTAACAATATTATTTTTTAAAGATTGCCATGCATTCAAAACTGTTTCTTTAACACAGAGCCATTTCTGCCATCATCAAGATTCTTCACATGGAGATAGAAGCCGTCCGTGCATTACATAATAATCCTATGCTAGCAACTGCAAGGCTCCAGTTACTTGGTAAACAAAAGCAAAATCTGGTTTCAGTCCTCCTCCCATTTTGAATGGGTACAAACAATAGCATTACTTTTTCCAAGGAGCTGGACTCTTGTTCTAATGTATTAAATAGTCCTGGGGGTTGTTCTGTGGATTAGATGGCAAACAAATGGCCTGTCCACACTCCTACTATCAAAATCTCACTGTCTCCAAGAAAGGCTGGCTGCATTCCAACTCTGTGTGGACCCAGAAATCATCTGGGATGTTGTTGTTTGAGGCAGGTGAAAACCAGGCTGTTTTGCAGTCTCTTCTCCCTGGAGATTAAACTGACCAAGTTCCAGTGCCTGTATACTTAGTCTGCTTATTTTAGTACTTCATATGCAGCACTTCAGCTTCTGTTTACCTTACAAGATGAATGGTTGAAATTCATAAGACCTTTGGTTAAATTTGTTCTGTGACTCTGTCACTTGACTGCGGTACCAGATGGTGATAAAGAAAAAATAGACTTTGTTGCAATTCCATAATCGAAAGCCAGATGGTGATACTAAGGCTGATAGAGGGAAAACAATAATACATCACTGCCCTACTCTGCCTCCGATTTCCAGCTATTGCTATCTAACAGAAAATGCATCTGTTCAGACATTACTCATATTTTGTCATGCATTTTTGGAACAAAAATTTCTGAAACTGCAACAGGTGCAAACACTAGCAAACCTTATATTTTCAAAGTATATTAGAATAATAATTGAGGTGTAATTTTGATTCCAGTTTTGGTCAGAAGATGAATATATCTGAATTTCTTAAACTAAACCCAACTTCGTATTTTACATGAGGACACAAATCCTCAGTATTATCTGGATAAAATGGATTTAACCTAAGAGATAACGAGTCACTTAGAAGAAATGTGGTTTCACTTTTAATGCAATGAAAACTGAAATTTTATCTCTGAATATCTGTAAACAGGCCAACATATGTGAATCATAATTATTTGCTAAAAATTCTTGAGAGTAATTTTAGAAAATTCTGAGTATAGCTGTCAGGTTCTATTGAAATTGCTTTGATAATTAGTGTAAGAAACTCTCCTATGAAAATTTGTTTGAGTTTACTGATTCAATTCCTTTTGCACGAGAAGTTTTTCACGAGTCATCAGTGATTACCTCACCAAAGTAATACAATAACTGTAGATGTTAAGCAAAAGTTGAAATTGGCAGGCAGACAGTGAGACAAAAGAAACAAAAAGAGAAAAAAAATTACTTATTATTTAGAATTATGTTAATTTCAATAACTAAAAATTGCAACTGAAGGACATAGAAATAATTAATTAACTGCTTTTGTGAAATGATCAGTGTTGTTCCTATTCACAGAAAGGGTATCAACATTGCATACATTTATCTACAAATCTAGCTATTGAAAAATATTACTGATGCAGTAAAAACAGCACCCTGTGATTTTGATTTTGATTTTAATTTTAGTTTGCACCGTTAAAAAAAAAGGAAGCACTGTGTGTGTCTGACTTGTTGCAGTCCTGTGCATTCGAGGACGTGGGATGAAGTTCACCCTCACTGAGGTGAGTAGAACCTTTTGGGCCAGAACTATCTGATTTCATTGTTTCTGTGTTGCAGGGGGGGCTGTGCTAGCTGTTTTAAGTGAAGGCACAAAGAAAATCCTTACCTCAAAAGAGCTCCTTCAGTAATTTGGGTAACCTTAACTCAAATTGCTGAAGTTGCATGATGTGCTCAGCATGCAAAGAATTTAGAACAAAAAAGAGAGAACATTTCAAAAATAAACTGCTTGACGAGGATAAGGAGTATTTTTGCTGTGCCTCCACTTTCAATTGAACTAAAGTTGGTACAATATTTAATTATTTGAAGATTTGAAATTTGAAAGAGAAAGTTGTGTAATTCATGAGTAAGGTGAGTAGATTTGCCCTTAGCAAAAGAAGGGTATCTGGCTCAAAATTTAGGGCTGTATCAAAACATCTTTGATTTGGGCGCACAGATGATGATTGCAGAGACAGCTGAAGAAAAGTCACAGAGAGACCAAGACTGAATCCAGTGGAAGTGCGTAGTGTTCTTCTCCGAGCCCTTCCCAAGCAGAAGTCTTCTGATCCAGTTGGGAGTTGCAGAAAAGAGGGACATCTGATCTGTGTGAATTCCTGTTCACTCCTTCCAGTTCACCTATAAGTAATTTTTGAAGAGAATAAGCCAGGCTCAGAACTTGAGGTTGCATAAACTGTCAGGAAATCTGCAAGTACAAAGACTGATCTTCATCAGTTATGTATTGTGGTGTCTTCCAGATGTGGCTTATCTAGCTAAAATACACATGTAGTGACAAGTTAATAAAGTTGTGCTCAAATGTCTGTCTCTTCCTGCTAAAAGATTGAGTAAGGCAAAAACTTTTGTGTGTTTATTTTTGTTTGTTTGTGGTTTTTTTGTGTTTGGGGTTTTTTTGTTTGCTTGATTTGGGTTTTTTTTCCTGAAAGGCCAAATACAAGATAGATAGTTTTCTTTCTGAAACTCCTTAAGGACAGTGGAGAATATATATTCCTTATTTTGAGTGTTGCTGTCTGGAAAGACCTGGAACAGTGGCAACCCATTTAGCAGTAACTACCATTGAAATCCTACACCTAAGCACTGGTTTTGTCTTCCACAGAGTTTCTTATAGGTAAGAGCTACGTACATTTTGACACTGTATCAGAGAAGCCACTTATGAAAATGTGAAGATGAACCATATTTGGTCTATTGAACTGGCCTCTATTATCTCCATACCCATGCAAATGCACAAAAAAACTTGAAAGAACACTTTAAATGGACATATTTTAAGGGCATATAAAGGGTGTGGGGAGACGTGTCTGTTTCCCCTGGTCCAATCACTAGCTTGGCGTAGGCAGTTCACACTAGGCATATGCAGAGAGAGCACACATATAGAATGCACANGCATGTATATATATATATACACACACACACACACAACCAGGCACAGATCACGGACGGACATTCCTTCCTGAACATATGAATCCTGCCTTTCAGAACAGCGAAAATCCCATCACTAGGGATAATTTTTGACTCCTCAGTTGATTTAAAGGGTGAATGGATACAAGTAAGCCATCACTTGAAGCAGCACTTGATAGGGCAGGGTGACCTTTTCCGTTGCCTGAAATCAGTGTTCGGAATAACTGGGAGCAATACACCACACAGGGGAAGAATGATCTTTAAGGGATCAAGAACTGTTTGGCCTTCACACAGAGACTTGGTAAATACCTGTCATTCCTCAGAAGCTTCATAAGGAGAAGAGAGAAAAACAGATAGTTTAGGCATTTCCTCATAAGTAAAGACTTCCATCACTCTAAGCATAACTAAGAGATCCTTTAAAAAATCAAAGAGCAATACATGAAATAAAAATGTGCAAAGAGAAATTTTCTATCTCTAATCTTGACCCAAGTCAAACACTTCTTTATGTTGATCACAACACGTTTTTCAAGTACAGCAGGTCAATGTCAAAAGCAAAACCACATCTCTTTCATATTCAAGGACAACCCTTTAGTCAAGGGAATGTTTGTTTTGTCCTTAAAAATCTTGAGAACCCGGTGTCTAGAAATACAGTTTCTAGGTATGTGTATTTAAAGGACTTTACATTTTAAGCAGTGCAGTTTCATTATTCTACTTTGCTCTACAGATGGATACCCTATGAATTTCTCATCCATAGAAATAGAAATCCTATGACGTATCATAGAAAGTGTGATGACTTTATCTTACATACAAATAATTTTTTAAAAATCACGCCTAAAGTTTTGCATCCAAAAAAAAAATGGTTCATATGCTGTTCTTCTCAACAGCTATGAATTTATGAATGTGTAGAAAGAACAGGAACTACAACAATCTCTGATAGAAAGTCATGTTGTTTGTACCAAAATGGTTGTATGTACCAAATGGCAATCCACAGAGGAAGATGAAGCTGGCAAAATAAATTTTAGAACTCTACATCTTGCTTATAGCACTTGGAAAACCTTGATAATCAAGGACAGAGGCTGGATTCTGGTGCTGCTACAGATAATCAGAAAAAAACACATCGATAACTGTGATCACAAAGAAAAAAATTAAGATACACCAAGAGTATTTATCTGTACTTGTGACTATTATATTTAGATGCACACTATCACTACCTAATGCATTAGTTGATTGAGGTTTACTCTGTTTTCAGTGACTTTTAAAATGTACTCTGAGTGGCAATTCTAATTCAACAATATATGTCCTCTAAGTGCACTCTGCAGCATTTCCCTCCCACACCATATGTGAGCTACATTTTTATAATGAGAACAAAGAGGAAAATAATGGATCTTTGCTACTGTTTAGTGAATGTAAATTTTTAGAGTTGCTGGATAGTACTGCATTAGTGGTGGGAAATCAGGTTTTCCCACAGGGGCTGAAATATTCTGACTGACAACTGTGGCTTAAGGATTCACTCAGGAAGGAAGCACGCTGCATGATAGAAGACAGTCCCAGTTATTATTGTGCCAAAGATGCTTATCTGGATATATGTAATTCCCATTGGGCCGTATGAGTGTTTCACAAGCACAGGGATAGATTTAGCATCCTTCTCTCTCTTACTAAAAATAGAAAATTAGAGGAAAGGAAAGCACCAAAACTGCAACTTTAACAATCCTTACCTATCCAAAACCTAGCTGTCAGTAAACAGGGAAGATTAATTAGACTGTGACAGTGTAAAGTGTCCTCCTTTTCTTTTAAATAAATGACTACTTATAGAAAACTGAGCACAAAAAGTAAAATAATACAGAATTGAAGTGCCACAGTTTTTTTATCACACAATTCCTGTAAGAGACAAGTAAAACAGTATCTATATTTCTGGTCAAAAACCTGAATTTTCTTAAATTGGAATTGTTTTGAATCATGGCATAACTCTTTGGGAAGATAAATAAATTGATATTTTACATCTTTCATTGAGATCCTTACAGTCATTAATTTATTCCTACAAAACTAGCATCATTATAAGAAATCCATTGGAGTCTTAAGGTTCATAGTCTTCAGGCTAAATGTCCATTAAATGTTTTCAGAAGATTTGCCTGAGGAGAATGGTGGAACCTGACATTTATAAAATATGGATTGATTTTAAGTTTCAAAGAGAGAATTTTCTATCATCCTACAGATATAGAAATAATGGGAATTCAATTTAGTTGAGGTCAGAGCAGGAGCAGTTTATTACTATAGCTATTGTAGAGTTGCAGGGTTTATATACCTCTAGGATGTACAGTCTGTACTTCACCATACCTAGTCAGATAAGCAGGACTATAGTACACTGCAATAAAAAAGAGTAGTGTGTGAGTTAGTTCTGGAGACTCCACACAGTCAAATAAAGAAGAGGCAGCAGGAAGTAGCCCCTAGGCAGTAGCATGTTTTTACAAATAATTCACTGCTTTGTTAATTAATTTGTGCTGACTCGGTTAGGTCATGCTGATTTATATTTCTTAACTAGTGGTGTCTGCAAAGGATTTAAAGCCACTGTAAAGCTCACACTAATTTTAAGAGTGATTATTTCTGTTCTTGAAGGCTGATGTTCATAAAATTTTGTTGTGAAGATTCATTCTGTTGGGGTGCTGCATAGAAGAAGGTCTATGATACTGTTTACATGTGAAAGAGTTTTTCAGCTCTGGTGAAAAAAAAATTGAGATTCCCACTTAAACTGGTACAAACAGTGTGCTTTTCATCAGTTTGAGACAGATGTGGACTGATTTTTCCTTGCCATCTCTGCAGTAATGTTAGGCACTTGGAAAGGGCTATTTAAGTGTTAAAAAAGACCCAGATCATTAACCCTATGGAAAATGGGTGCAGGCAATAAGCCTAGGGAACAGCCACCTGCCGTCCCACAAATACCATGTAATTTGGCAAACGAGATTGTAAGAATAGAAACCATTTTGTCAGTTTCTTGCTTGAGTGACAGATCCTAAATGAGAGAAGGACTAAAAACCTATTGTGTAAGTCAAACTTTCAGCATAAACAATCTCAACACCCTAGACTTTATCCTTCATATAATATGAAAATGTTGAAATATTGAATCCTATATTTATATGGTGAATAGATCATGTGGCAAATAGATTGAGGGACATTCCAGGAAGAGGCATAATTAATCTTTAATTTTTTCAATCAGAGGAACTGTAAAAAATCCCAGATAGTTTTGCTTAGCTAGTTAGGCACAGGGCAAATTAATATTCAGTAAATATCCACACTTCTTTTGTCATGAAAGATTCTTTCCACACAGCAGATTCTGACACAGGTCATCAGCCACTCTCCCAGTCTATTCCTCCAAATGCTATTTTAATGGTCGGCTTTTCTCTCCCACTTAAATAGCTTTTATCCAGCCATTATGACTTAAGCAGCAACTGAGTCATGAAAAACAAAGTAACTGTAGTGTGAAGGTTAGATCAAATGACAAACCATTGGCATCTCACTGCTGAATTTCTTCTTTTATCACAAACTGCAGTTTTCTTGTTTCCTGCATTTTTGATATATTATTTTTAGTGCAAAAGGATGCTACTCATGTATAACTAGTGGTATGTGGTCTTTTCAGCAGTCCTGGAATCAGTGTGTAGCATGACCACAGAAAATATCCAGAAAACTATCATTTATTTTTTTGGTGTAAGCTTATTGAATATGTTTGGAGAAAATAAAATCTTTCTCTCTCTCTTTTTTTTTTTCTTCCCTTTTTTTCTGTTTTCCTTTTTTTTTTTTTNTTTTTTTTTTTACGATTGCTTAGAGGATTAAAAATCTGTAAAGAAAGGAGAGAAGTGAATGAGTGTTTTTACAGACAAGATACTTGATCATCTTTCTTTACAGGAAAATGTCCCTTTTCCATTATTTCTCCATGTCTATGCTCCACATCTAGGTTTAAAATTCTTAGAACAGGAACTCGAGGATCTTATTTCTTTTGTTTGATTCTTTGCTATTCTAACTATTTAGTAAAAATTGCCTGGATTGATTACTGCTTTTATTTTCTCAATATCTCACTTGCTAGCTAATCAACTGCCTGGAGGAGAAGAAGCCATCATGGGAGTTTTGTTCTGTCCAGCCTCTCATTCCCATCATGGCAGCATCCAAATCTACTTTTTCTAGCTTAGAGGTTACTGATAGCACTCTCAGCTCATAATGACTGATTAGATTAAAAAAATTCAACAAGTACGTTAAGAGTCCAACATCATGAAAATATTTAGGCAGCTTAGACACCTAAGACAGCTTTTCTGTCTGTATGACTATCAACCTATGGTCCCAAAAAACAGGACAGAGTTGAGTTAATTTAATCTCTTCTCAGGTATCCAGATGAGAGAAAAGTAATAGGGATAATCACATGTAATTTCAGTCTGAAGTACAGAGGAACATAAAGGTTTCTGTGTACTCTTCTTGCAGCAACTGTAGCATATCCCTAAGCGGAAAGTGTCCCTATAAATCCATGCTTTTCAGAAACGTCCTTCTTTCAGTGTCCTCAGAAATAAAAAATGAGATCGCACGTACAAAAAAGATAATAGAGACAACAGGTACAATTTTGTTTGTTGGTGTTTAAGAGCAAAATACCTTCCTTTTAAAATCTGGAGCTCATTTAAGGTGCCATAAGAAGCCAGCTGGTCTATATACACACTTTACCCATGAAATCTAATATACCTGACAGAGTATAAACTAGATGTCAAGGTCACAGGCTACAACACCTGTTTAAGCTGACAAATTTCTGTCTTTAGAATGCAGTAGTTTTGCTGCCAACAGTAGTCTGTATTTCAGTTGGCGGATTTCCACACAGACAGAATGATGTGCTTATGCTGCAACTGACTTATAAACACATCATGTTAACAGAGTAATTATAGACTTACACAAGCAACACAGTTTGCAAAACAATTTTTATACTTTTCAGTGCTAGATGGTTTCATTTTATTTCAAAAAATAATTCCAAGTTTAACATATCTGTTAATATTTTCTGTTTTGCATCTTTGAAATGGAAACTTTACAGAGAAAAGCATAAGGTCCATTCATCATAGAAGGATGATATAAATTTCTTACTGACTATGTCTGCAGGGGTGAATTGCTTGCTAAAGGCACATAAAAGAATACTGTGAGCAAATATCAGACCTGTAAGACTCGGAGTTTCATTACATATGGACTGAAAAACTAAAATTTAAATAAAAATATAAACCACAAATCATTCAGGAATGGATTCCTTATATAGAACTGAAAGATATATAGGTAAACCGTCTTTATAAAACTGTGAAAACTCACTTTAAAAGAGAAAAAAAACAAACATAAATCCAGCAATGTAGCATACAGAATCTTGAGATTCAAGATTTGAAATATAACATGATCACTACTCAGATAACTTGTTTAGTTTGTGATCAACAATTGGTATCTGGGGTGCCTCTCCCCCCCATTACTTTAATGATCACACCCACACTCAAACAAATTCCATCTGGCTAAATATATCCAAACTACCACTGTATCTACGTAGACAATCTGTTTCATTTTGGACATCATATTTAATAAGGCTTATTTAGACTAGACTTGGCTTAGAATCCTCAAATGTCTTGTGTAAATACCACTTGTGGAATATCACAGTAGTGTAAAGTTAACAGATGGAGAGTGTCAAATAACATAACATCTTTGTTAATATTTTTCTCAGGAGTTCAGGGTTTTTTTCCAGAAATACAGTTTAGGCACATGGCTGTTTAAAAGGCTAATAATGCAAAGTATCTTTATCCAGTTACCTATCTCAATATGGTTTTCACAAAAGTTTCCTAAGTCTGCAAATAGTGATGCCATAGTATTACTGAGTGCATGAAAAGTCCTCAGTACAATATTTGTACTTTTTTTCCTGGGTATATACTGCAGGATTTGTAACAGAAAATATTGAAGAACACGTTTAAAATATTTCTGATTTATTGCAGCATTCAGGGAAGTGTAGTACATTCCTCAAATGACTGGAAAGCACTTGCAGTGGAAACTGAACATTCTCTGTGTAGTGGCAGTTATCTTCACCACTCTGTGCATGAGTGTAGCATTTCTCAGTTTCCCTGCTCTTTCTGCCCTGCTCTCTCTCTTACCTGTCACAGATAATGCTTTTTCTCAGGACAATGAACAGGACTGTTTGGTCCTTTTTCTTGGGCTGTCACTTATCATAACTTGCATCCTCAGATTTCTGCAGGCTCAACTCATTAGTCTTTCTAGAATACGACACCAGAATTAGCTCTGGTCATCGCTGGGGAGTGCTGACAGCTGGTCATACTGGTCCAAGCGGTGAGCCCTGGCTCCAACTCTGCATTTCTATTGGTGCTGGATCCCATCTTCCTTTCGAAGAATCCTAGTCTCTTTTCCTTCTCATTGTCTAGCTTTTCAACTGTTTGTGAGACCTCATAACTTCAAGAGGTGCCACCACTGCAAGAAATTTTTGTTCGCGTGATTAGCTTCTCACCACCAACTATACAGGTCCCATCTCTGATCCTGTGCCTGTGGGACATTCCTGTTTCTCTTCCTTTAGGTCAACATTAGGTTGCAAGTCCTATTCAGTCAACAGTAAGGTTTCATCTATGCCACATATCTCGAGGAAAATGCCTCAGTTTGAGGAATCAGTGCAGTTTGAAAGCTGGTGTTGCCCTCCCTGGGATGACTTACAGAGCTACTGATTTGTGTGCATCCTTCTTGTATCAGGACCCACTCCAAACACCTTTTGACTCATGGTTTGAAGTAGGAGGAAAAGAAGGGTGAATGGTCATCTCATTTCATTGCAATGTGAGTAAGGCCTGAGACATAGCAGACTTCCAAAGAGGCAGATGGTATTTTTTAATTTGTAGCAGGTAAGGATCTCTCTTATTAAGAAATTCTACAACTTACAGATATTCTTGTAAGCAAATAATAAAACTTTATTCAAGTAGAAAGTACAGCCAGGCTGATACTAATAGCAGAGTGCATGATACATTCCCTCAAAATAATATATCTGAAAATATACCAACAAACATTTAATAGGCATATCAGTTTTTTGTGTAACAGTTCATATACTTATGTTGAACTTAAACATAATTTTTCTTTGAGCAAAATATGTCTTTTTTGAGTTAAAATTATTTTACTCTTTAAGTATTTATGTCTTATGTATAGCATACAAATAAAAGTTTTGAGTGTTTAAACATGTAGCACAAATGCTGTATAAATCTTATGCTTCACTCTTGATGCAGCTACACCAGTAGAGCAAAGCTGATTTTTGAAGTTGATTTACATTAAATTTAATAATATAAATTTCAATGTTCTGTTTCAAATTTAAAAATCTTAAGGCTATTGTTTTCACTTCCTCAGACAACCAATGAATTTGTATTAGCTCTATATTGGCTTTAATTAAAGTTCAAACATGTGGTTCTAGATATGGGGATGTGGCTGAATACCAAATGTCTTTCCTCAGTCTGGGACAAGCTAGTGATAGTGTCACTTTTAGAACCAAGTAACACAGGCTCAGAACTGATCCACATCAGTTCTTCAAGCAACAGCTCAGATATCAAGATAATCTAACACTCAAACCATTGCAGTAAAATATGGGGTCACCTTTTGCCTGTTGATCAGCTGCACCACCAGTTTTACATCATGCAATCCAGAATTCCCCAGATTCCAATGAAACAGCCTTTATTACTGCTTCCTGCTGCTTTCAGGGCAGGCTCCTTTTCTTTATATACACAGTACCCTATTTTTTTTTTTTTTTTNTTCTCAGAACTTATATTTGCTGGTGAGCATTTCATTCTCAGAAGATGCATCAGAGTAGCATATATGGGTGTCAGCATCTTTCAAATACACTGAGTATTGCAAATCACTGAAAGCCAGTAATATAACTTTTTTTCAATCTTTACTTGGTATATGGGAGGGAAAGAAGCTACTGTTGCTTTGGTGTCAGGTATTTATAGGCTGTGACATTAAATCCTTTTATGTATTATTACACCTTTCCATGTATGTGTTCTCCTTTGAGCCAAGCAGCAATATGTCCAATCAAATCCTCCAAAGGAAACTGTAAAGGCTCTCCCAGTTTCTCAAAAACCTGTTGTCCCAAACTCACTATGTAGTCCTGTGCACTGCCTTCACAGATGGTGTTTAAGAAAGGCAACTGACTCTTGGGACTTCAGATCTTGCATAGTATTACCCATGGCCTGACTTATGGAGATGCTGAGTATTCGCAATATGAGGATGTTAATAAAAGAAAAAAAGCTTCAGAAAAAAATCTTTAAAAACTGGTCTTTGGTATCTGTGGATCATTTAGCTAGCATTTGAAGTACTGGAGATCTGTAACCACATTTGAAAGGTCTTACGTGTGAGATGGTAACAAGAATTTTTTTCCCTTACACCAGCAAGGGAAACAGGCAAAAACCAAGAAACACACCCAAAATAATCTGGAGCATTCTATACAAGCGTGCTTATCAAAATCACTCTTCTGTCTTACTGTTTAAATAAATTTCTGATTAAATACCTGTGCCTTCTGCCAGCTTACCTGGCAAACTGACTTTGAGGAAAAGGACCCAGTCATCTTCAAAGTAAATGAGTCTTTGCCTTTCTAAGTTGGTGCGTCTGTGTGCTTCTGGTGTACGGGCTCTTGCACAAGGGAAGGATGAATCATTTTGGTGAAGTGAAGCAGAACAAAACCTGGTGTAGTTCCTGCAGATTTGCTCATTTCTGTAGCATCTCTGCTTGGTTTGGCAAGAACCTTTGTTCTTCTTAATGTCTGCTATGTAGCCAAGCTTGACTGTGTACTTTGTCTCTTATGACTATTTTTCTGCTGGTAGCTGCATGAAAAATTAAAGAACTTATTCATCTGTGTACATCCTACCAACTATTTTCACATGGCTAGTCCAGTTAATTGATCCAGTAAGAGTGCAGTGTCATGCCTGAAGCAGTCCAGGCTTTAACAGATGCCTTGAACCTCAGTGTTTCCTCTGCTGGCTTTGGATTATTTGTGTATTTGTCATACAAAATATTAAGAGATTTTTTTTCCCCTGAGATCTAAGGTAATATTAAAAAGTGCTTAAAAACATCTAGCTTTTTGGAATTAGAAGAGCTCTCAGATCTCAGGGAACATATATCAATGGGGAAAAATAGTGGAAGAGCAATTCTGCCAATGCTCTCTGTAGGTATTATTATATTTTTGGGTTTTTTCTTGAGCTCAGAATACTCAGGATATTCCCACAGAGTAAGAATTTCTGAAGAGCTCGGCAGCCACGGCGGCAGTCAGGTTTCCAAAACAGTTCATTTCTCATTTTAATCATCAAAATAATGGCAGCCTCATTCATAAAATTGTGCAGCATGCTATAGTCAAGATATTTTGAAAATGAACTCTATGTGTTTTATCTATATGACAAATTGGAGTTAATTTTTTTGTTGTTGTTTTTAAAAGGAAAGACTGAAGAAGTAAAAGTAAATAAACACTTGAAAAAAACGGCTCTTCAGTCTCTGGAAAATCTTGTCTTCAGTGGTAACCATGGGCTTTTCTAATAGTAGAGCATGAGCAAATTCTCATTCTTAGGTTATTCTAGTTTCCTACAAATTCAAGTGTACCTTTCATCTTAAATCATTTCCATGTTATATCCATTATTAGTGCTTGCTTTTGTGATCTGCTGAATTCGCCCTTTGGAGATGGGTCCCTCTCAGAAATGTCAAAAAAGCTAAACAAAATATAGACAACTGAACCCAGAGTTTGAGGCAAATATTTTTTCATATAAAAATAGCTGTTGTATCCTCTAATACAGACAGAAAAGGAAAAATGTACTATCACAGCTAGCCATGGTTTGTTTTTTTTTTTTGATCATATACAGTTAGTCTTTCAAAAGACTGTGCAGTAGCTAAACAGCAGATACATAACTCTGCCTAAATACTTAAGCAGTTCTATTCCTGTGCCACAATATCCCTGGCATATCTTTGCTTTTGTTAGTGGAAACTGGGTAATATTGTTTTATAATCACAACATTACAAGAATTTCTAAAACTAGAGCTTCAAACTCAGGCATGAAGCTTTATATACAGAAGAACCAGTATCAGTAGTATTATCAGAACCATGTAACCTTGCCCAGTATTCTCAAGACTTCAGTGATCTACCAGATTACTGGTCATTTAAGTTCTGGACCCAGGCACTGCAAATTCCTCTGTCCTCTTGTCATAACACTACTGCTCAACATCTGTCTGAAAATGTGTAGTCTGCTCTTACCTTGGTGAAAGATTTTCTTTTGGAAACAGTTTCATGTAATAGCTAAAAAACCTAAATCCACCCCTCTAAATCCTGACCCTCTCCATCTGAACAGGAATGTAGCTGTGAGGTTTGTGTGTCTGGGTGTGTAATAAAAAAAATAAAAACTTATTATATATTCCTAGTTTTCCTCTCACTTGCAAGTACACATGTTCCAGCTATTGCACCATCAACCTGACAAAATAGCAAAATATTGCTATTGTTAGCTTAACCCAATATTTTCCTTTTAGTAGAAACAACACCATTGCCTAATTGCTAATATGGTCCCCTTAGTTCAGGAGTATCAAAAGAAGGCCATCTTCTCAGGGTTCTGTGACCACTTACAAGTCTTGGTGAATCTCACCAGCTTCCCATGGAACCTTGTACCAATCCAGGCCCAGGAGCCCCATTTCTGCACCCTCAGAACTGCATGTTGGGGAGCACACAGCTGTCCCTGGGATTGCCATAGGTCTTGGCTCTCTGTGCCTGAGGAAGCACAGCTCCTACTGCTGTTGGACAATACCTTGCCTGATTCAGGCCGTTTGAGTTTCTTTCTTCAGAACTAGCATGGAATTTCACTCACTGCTTTGTTTAGAAGAAATGTGAAATTATTACCTAGAAACTGAGTGAAATAGCATCATGCTATCTTAATGGAGCACCAAAATGTCAAGTTTTCAGATAATAATTAGATGCACCACAGTTTTGGAACTTCTGAGCACACTATGTGTGTATATATACACCATCACCTGGAGACTTGTGGGATTTCATTTGTATGTAAATGGGGATAACAAGTCATTATATTCCGGAGAATGACTGTAAACTCTTGCTATATGGAGAAGCAGAGAAGAAGTAAAGCAGTGTAAATTTACTTTCTTCTCTTATTCAGAGAACCACTAGTGTTAAACATTGTTTTGCTGGATTTTACAAAGAAAGGGAAAAATCTTTTTAAAAATCCTCCAAGAATGCTGAAGAACAGCATCTTCTTTCTTTTAAGATTAAGAACATGACTTTCCCCTGAGGAATATTGCTGCAGTTGTACCAGAGCCAACTACAGTACATTAATTTATAATAGCAGGTTATTCATGATGCTTTGCAAACAAATGAAAATGCAGACATTCCATTTATATGAGGCTCTTGCTGTATTGTTCCTTACAGACATATATTCACATTCAACAGAGCCACAGAGAACATGTTTGAACAAGAGGTCAGACAAATTTATGGAAAGGTATGAAAATTTTGTTATTACTTATGCAGTGCCACATGTATTCTTAGAGACTTTCTGTCAGTGAAGAATAAATTATGAAAACAGAAAACAACGTCCTTTGGCTCAAAGACTTTCCTTCTTCAGAGTGCTAGAGTATTACATGCTGGACATACAGCTAATACAGATTTAGGAGTGTTTTTGTGAATAGGTTAAAAAAATACAGGGAAAAAAATAATGTTCAAATTATCTAAAACCCAGAGGTGAACTCATGTTTTCTGTAGTGAATTTTCCAGAGCAGATTTAAAAGTTTTTAAACATTTTTGACATAGCCCTCGCAGAGACAACAGGCATGTCGACTTGGTCAAATGGAAAATATTTATTCACAATCCGTCCTCTACCCCCTTAGCCCTCCCTTGCAGATTTATTCTTTCAGGGTTGATTGGAATTGCTCCACCTTCCTAAGTAGGAGTAATGTTTGTCCAGTCATTTCTGGTAATCAGGAGGGTTTTTCATGCTTTTCAAAAGCCTGGCTTCTCCCAGGGTTTCTCAGACTTTATTAAAAAAAGGGGTTCTTTTCCTTGCTGAATCCAGCTCTGTGGGCCACAAATTTCTCTGCTGGGCAGACTCATGTCAAAGAGCACTTTCTGGCCAGAGGGCGTATTTGACCTTCTCCTCCTCCAAGAGTTTCACCCAAACAAATAACCTGGTAGGTCAAGTGTTCACTGTCTGGCTGACACAAGTATATGCTCAGGAAATCTCCTTTCCCTACTTTCCTGGTAATTGTTACTATGTTGTCAGGGCAAAATCTGATGCTTTGATGTCTGAACAAGAGTAAAGACAAGGGAAGCTGTATAAGGAGAAGATATACTGATTTGGGTAGGGACTGTTTTAGTCTTATCCCAGTTCAAGACCTAATAATATTTTTGTTTTTCATAATAAGAGTATGTATGTGCCGCATGTAAAATTTCCATGCCCGGTTTGTTTTTGTTTTTGGTTTTGGTTTTGGTTTCTGGTTTTTGGGGTTTTTTTTGCTGAGGTATACAGCAAGACAAGTCATACACTAGTCTGTAACTGATCTGGAAACTGAAATAAGTTGTAATCAGAAAGAAAACTGTAACTTCAAAATTACTGAACTTACAACTTGACCTTGAACTAAGATTTCACATGTGATTAGCCCAAAAAAAGTTAAAGGACTATATATTTAAAAATTATAAACCATATCCCTTTATGATCATTCAGTGTACGAAATAGTTACCACCTTTTCTTTTGCAAAATATGACAAAAATTGTTCAAATCAGTTGCATGCTGTTCCAGGAGAAGGTGGACTTAGACTTTCTAAGAAACTTTCTAAGTTTTTTAGAAAGATTGCCAATGTTCTTCAAAACATCTGGAGATCTAGACAAAAGTTAAACTTATTTTTTCTTAAGTTAGGAAGACTAAAAGTCTGATCTGTGCAACAGTCATTGAATGACTGAAGCCTTAGAGGATTTGAATAAGATCTTTGGTGTACAAATGGCATAATCCTTCAAAAAATGCAATGTCCATCATATTTATCATTTAGGTTATTGATCTCAATATGATTTACCATCTTTTTTTTCTCTTTTTTCACATCTATACATGTTCCAGTATATATTCCCCTGAAGAGATAGTTCCTGCATCAATAACTCCTACAAGCAACATCGAAACACCAAGACACAATATTGGAGTTTTATGGCAACATCATTCACATGAGCGATAACCAGAATCAATTAATTTCAGCTTGTCATTGTATTTTATTGATAGAAGTAAAGAACTAATAATTAGCATCTAAACCCAAGACTCTTGTTAGCTTCTTCTAGACTTTTGCGTTCTTGTCAAAAGCAGTACCTGAATTGTTGGGAAAAATTCAGGGTTGTTTCTTATAGGAGTATCAAGGGGAGAAGTGTGAGCAGTAGAAGATTTCATCCCAGTCTTGTTGTCCAAGATTCAAATTCTAAACGAATTTGAGCATACACATACAGAAAGGAAAGAAAGGCATTATTTAGAAGCTGGAATTAAAAGCTGAAATCGAGAAAAAACTATTATTGATAGTGGCATACACAATATTAACTATTACACAATATTAAATATTAAATATATTAAATAAAATATATTAAATGAAAATAAATAAAAATATTAAATATTATATTAGGCAGAAGTTAAGGACCCCATGGCTCTCTTTCAGGGTTTGAGTGAAAGCTTCTCTGTCTTTTTGCTAACTTTCCATGTCTTTCTCTGTTTTCTTAACTAAAATTTTCTGGGGAGTGGGAGGGAATAATTATTTGCTTCAAGTAGGGATATTTTAGAAACCACTATCATCTAGTATTTCCTATCAGATAAAGATGTTCTTATTTGGTGCTATCTGTGTGACTTCTCTTCAACATTACTTGAATGATGCTTATGAATTTCCTGTAGTAGCACATTTGCAAAATGCAAGGAAGAACCACATATGTCATGTAACCAGTCAGCACCAGCTTTGGAAGAAGGTCCTGGACAAGTAGTATGAGGATATTTTACCTCTTGCCACAGTCTATAGCAATGAGCTGCTTGCAAATACTTCAGAGATTTGCAGGCAGGCACATCTTAGGAGATATAAGACGATCAACATTGCCTTTCATTCACTGAGAAACAGGTTACTGCATAAGAGCTCTTGAAAAAGGTGGCACTAGAGAGAGTCTGGTAGAAAAGCATGTTTTATCTATGTCTACTGGATTTAATATCAAAATCAAGGTGACAACTCCTTGTAGCAAGACTTCATTTTCTAAAAAATTTGAAAATAAAGAAAGACTACAGTTAAAATTCTTTAAAGCACTTTAACACTGTCAGACCAAATGAAAAGCTAATGGGAAAAAAATGTGGGCTTTCCAAGTATTTCCTTACAGCATTTCTGTTCTGTGGCAGACACTCAAAAGACGTCTGTGCTTTGTTACACACCTCACGTGAGGCTTCAGCGCAAGCTTGTAATGAACCAATTAATATCTGTTGCAGAGAATAGTACCATAGGTCTCACAACAAGGATGTCCATGTTTAGCCCCGGCAGAGTTAAAAAAGTCAGATTTTAAGAGACCTGATTAACTTGCAGAGCATACTGCCACAGTACTGCTCCATGTTCTTGGGCCACGTAGAAACACCTAGAGCATCTTTGTAAGACTTAAATTTTAGAGTTGATTGGAAAGGGGGTCAAGACAAAAGTGAAAAAAAGAATTGCATAATTTTAACAAATACCAGCATTTGGAAACACAAGAAAGCAAGAATATAAACAGTATAGGACTCTAGCTTCAGCAGCCACTGCAGATGTCTCCTAAATGGTGTTACTTGCCAGTGAGATTGATGATGCATAAATTTTCAGTATTCTACATTCAGCTGTGCGATCTTGTTCTTGTTGTGCCCTGAACTGTAGATTCATATTACACCATGCTTTCTTCTCAGCCACATTCTTCCCGCAAATTAAGGTTGTTTAAGTGCTTTAGTGTGGTGCAAGGCTGTAAATTCAGAGTATAAACTATCACACACTGACTTCTTCAAATTGGCAAGCCTTGAGATCTGGAAAAAATAATTGACTATCACACTGGGTATTTTGAAACTCCTTGTCCTGGGGTGACGTTGTGATGTTCGTATCCCCAATCATCTGATCTTCTGTTGGGTTTGTGTTGGATATTGCCCTGTGCACCTTTGGTGTTGGGTCTGGGAACCGGGGGAAGGGAGAGGCGTGCAGTTTGTTTTCAGAAACCCTCCTCTGCCGGCTGGCCTTGGGAGTCGGAGTCAGCAACACACGGCGAGGGACAGAGAGTTCTTAATTTATTTTTTTTTTTTCTCATGCCTTTTTTTTTTTTAGTGTGTAGCTAGCAGAGAGGGAGAAACTTTGCTTTTTGCCTTCTCCTCCTGGATTTTGGGGGTTTTTTTCCCTTTTTTCTTCCCTGTTATTTTCTATTATTTTTTTCCGCCTTCCCTTGGAACTGTTAAAATCTCTCTGGACTGAGGACCTGGGGGAGCGCCGTGGGCCTTTGCATCTGGAACCCATCAAGATCCATCCTGTGCAGCAACGTTTCCCAGCGCCAGAGGGACTGAGACAGAGCAACCACCTAAAGGAGGGACTTCTTTCCTAAATCTGTCATCTCTCCAGAGTGGCACAAAGTTCTTGTCATCAGGTATTGTTCAATTTATTGTGCCGGGGAGTGCCTTGCCTGTTTAATAAACAAGGTTCTTTCCACTTCTCTCTGAGGAGGTTTTTTTTCCGAACTGGTTGCGGGGAGGGGAGGGGGTGTCCCTTAGGAGGTTTCCTCCGAGGTTTGCACTAAACCACTACACTCCTTTAAGTAGGGTTTGAAAGCTTAAAAACCAAATTCAAAAATAATATTTGACAGATAAGAAAGCATAGGTTTAGCTCTAACTTTTCTGAGATATGGAAACAATTTAAAGTGTTTTAGATTGGCATTTTAACATTAATATTTTGGCTGTAATTGTCAGAGGTTGCAAGGCCTCAATATATAAAAGATGTACAAAAAAATCTTCTACTTGAGTGGCACTGTTTTTACTCCCAGTGAGCTTGGTAACTATTGCATACATCCTCTCTTTTTGGACTTAAGATCTGTACACCAGGACTTGTATTCATCTCTCTCAATAAGCACAAATAGTAAATAATCTTGAACAAGGCCATTCTGCTTCAAAGTTGAACTTTTGGTGCGGTATTTGTGTTTAAAATCCCATTTTGCTTCATATTATACCAATACATACCAGGCATAGTGAATGGCCAGTCCCTGGAAAACTAACTTGGGAACATGCCAAATGCCATACTCCCATACTGTACCAGGCACTTCTGCTGTGCTGAGTAGTAGAGAGAAGGTGAAATTTGTTCCTAGGTGCACCTAGACTGATAAAGAATAAGTATTAGTTGAGGATATCATCTCTTCTTCAAACACATCTACAGGAAGATCTGGAAAAAGAAGAGCTGAAGCGATTTGCATTGACAAATATGTCCATCAGATGCTTGTGGACTTCTCCCTGCACAGAGGTACACTGATAGTCACACAGAGCCTTTTGCTGTGCAGTAGCAGTTTGGCTGTACGCTTGCATATTTCTTAAAAACAGGGTGAAACATCATTTTTTGACATTTTCATCATAGCAAAAAGACATAGAGAGGAAAATGTAAGGGCTAGACAATCTGCTGTCTGGCCAATAGAGAATTTCAATATTGCAGAAACTATTCTATTTCAGTACAATGCTATTTCATTAACATTCAGAGAAAATATAGACAAGTTAGAACATTTGTGTACAGGTCAACACTGAGTCCTTGAGAAAGTGCTTCACCTACATTACAGTAGTATTATTAATTTAGAGATTTTAAATTAATGTAATTTATTTTAATGTGGAACTTGCTGCAAAGATCATGTAAATATAAAACCAAACTAAGTTGCCAGAGCAATATTTTCAAATAATTTCAAACTTTCAAAATCTGGGTACTATAACATGTTATTGTGTTTTCTTTAGAAGGATGCAGCACTTCTAGGAGATGTTAATATCTGGGTCTTTTCCTCTGGGAAAAAAACCCTTATATTTTCTTAAAGTGCTCCAATTCTGAAATATTTTTGATTAACTTGCATTATTTTGTAATTAAGGGGCATCTTTAATGAGAGAAAGTGCATAGTATAAAATTTCAACATTTAAACTCCTTTTTTACTCAAATATGATTTTTTTAAGTTTACAAAAGGACATTCTTATTCACTAATACTGCCTTTGAATGTCACTAGAGAAAATTTCAACAGTTTTCTTTGCTTTTTCCATATTTTATCAAAAGAAAATCTGCTTGAGCTTTTTCTGCTGTAACTGAAATTATTCAGCTCAGTCAAGGGATAACCAAGCAATTTAAATAGCTGTGCACTCATTATTATGCATACTTTTCTTTACAGAGGTGTCATGTGTTCCTGCTCATTTGCCAAGAGACCAGTAATTTATAACCATGAGTTTAAATTACCATACTATCTTACTGCTCACATTCACTGCGAAACAATTGGGCAGCAACAGGCTTTTAACACACACGTGTTCACAGCATGAATGAGAACACTGGGCATTGGGTATGTGGATGAGCACTTTACCAAGAAGTTGTAAAATCATAGGTCCCCTGAAAACCTCAAAGAATCTCAGCTGAATACAGTATTAATTTCAAAAAACAAGAACCAGGAAATTCTGTTAAATAAAATGTATGGTAAACACCACTGAAAGCAAAATCAAGGCAGCAAGCGATCCTACTTGGCAAGTTAGCCTTTAACAGCTTTTGACAGAAATTTGCATTCTTTATGCCTGACAGACAGACTGAATAAACTAATATCAGACTGCATGGGATGAAAGAAGGCTGCACAAAATGAGAAAGAATGGTCATGGGGCCAAATCCTGCACCTGAAAATGTTTTGAAAAAAAAACAGACAGTATTTGTGATGTCACTTACTGAAAAAACACTCCCAAGTCACCGAACCAAGACATCAAAATCACAAGCTGCATATTATCAAAAGTTTCTTTTGACGAGCACTGGAGAACTTAATATCTAGCATGACTGAAAAGTCATTTATCACAGCAAAAACACAGAAATCACTCAAAATGTTTTTACTTCTATTCTGTGACTTAAAGAAGAGCTTCATAGGAGATCCTCTAGAGCAATGATTTTTATGTTGGCTCTATGAGCTCTAGAACTGTGCAGCTTATACCTTACAACAGCAGAGGGTAGGAAAAAAACTGTACATTTTGCGGATTTACTTTGCTACTTTTTTCAGTGAGGCATCAGGTTAATGAAATGTATAAAAATAGCTGTATTATTAAAAAAATAACTGTAAGAGCAAGGCTAAGTTAAGATAGGTTTTGAGTATAGAAAGAACAGTTACTTGTATTTTTCAATAATTTCAACATTTTTATATACCTCTTGGCTTTTCCTTGTATGAGGGAAAGTAAAACCTCTTAGAAATAAGAATTAATAATGGTGAAAGAAATAGAAGCATATTGAGCTTTATGTTAGAACTGCAGTATAGAGAAGGACATCATAAAGAAAGTTATCTACAAAAGGGACAGAACTCAAGGGTGCTGAAGTTTTGCATGTGGCCTTCGTTTTGTATCTGTTGCATGCAACATTACACACAGGAAGCTCTAGATGGCTAAGAAGCAAGGCACAACAGCAATACTTTGCATTTAGTCATGCTTATTTCCCTGACACAAGCAAATTCAAACTATTTCTGTGCAAGATTTTAAGAGCAGAGGCTTGGGAGATGTATTAGGCTCCATTGTGGATACACATCAACAATTACATTACCTTAGTAACAGCCACAAAAATCCATGCTGTGGATGGTGATGTTTGAACTAGAATTAATTTTCCTGACTTTGCAATGTTGGTAGGTAAAGAAATCCTAATTTTGGTGCTACTCTGAAAATTTTCTCTGCCTGTGACTTGTATTTCAAAGCACAATGGAAGTGAGCCAACATGTCATTGTATGGTAAATTATATTTTAGAGGCTGCATTTCAATAACCCATTACTTATCCATTGAAAAAACATAAATACAAAAAGAAGCCATCTAAAATGTAGAAATCACAGAGTTTGAGTGCGTTTTTTTTTTTTTTTTTTGGAACTCTACATTATGGTTTCAGTATGTCAGTGAACACTGTTGTTTTAACTCCATTTTGAGGTCTAGCCTGAGTCTGAGGACATTGAGGGAAAGGGTGAGTTATGCCTCCAGCCCCATCTACAAATGCGAGAATACAGGTATATTGAAGGTATATATAGAATATAGGTAGAATTGAAGAGCATAATTCATCCTTTCCAGTCATGAGACGTGTTCATATACATGTAGAGAGGAGGCTGTGTAGCTGGATCAGCCTGGATTTAATTTCACCTACAATAGTTAATATTATAAAATTACTAGATGGAATTTTGAATGGTTTAAGGATTTTTTTGGACCATTTTACTTTCAGTTTGGTATAAATAGCCTAAGGTGGAGGGGGCATTTCTTGACCTTCTGCAAAACTCTAGGCAGGTTTTATTCAGTTTTTATTTCATTAAAGGATATGCTTACAGGTGTTTTAGCTAGATGACCCACGTAATGAATTCAGTGTAACTTCCCTCTGAAGAGGGAGAGAATTATTTTATACATGGATACTGTGATATCAAGGAAATAATCATGATGGTCAAGGCAACTCATGAAGTGTAGATTAATTTTTTAAAATATTTTCTTCAGCCTTCTGCATCATGCGCTAAATTTACTAGTTCATAATTTACATCTGTGCTTTGGCTATACAGACTTGTGAATTAAAGATAGACTTGTAGAACACACAGAACAATGTATCATAAGTTATGTGTGATAGTTTCATATCTAGGAAACCAGTTGTCTCTGGGCTCCATACTGATGCACTGAGTTTCAATGTTGCTACATAAATTTACTCAAATTCAGGATTGGGAACCCTAAAACTGTTCAGTCTCCTTGAGTGCTCTGTTTGCACATTCTGCAGACAAATAGTCACAAATTGATCACAGGATTAAGTTTTCACACGAAATAAATATCCAAACAAAACCAGACAGACATCTTTAAGTCAATGCAAGAAGATTCCTGAAATGTAAATAGCATATAAGCATGTGCACAAAGCCACCGTCTAGACTTTGGTAACATTTGAGTCCATGGACTACATTCTACCAATGAAGAATTTTTACCTAAGGTTCCTGACCTTCTTTTTTCCCTAAACTAATTGAAGACCAAATTATTATAAAGTATTGTTAATTTGGAAGTATCTATAGATGCAAATATATCATCATTCTGTAGAGGCTGAGATTTTGCTTCCAGCTGTAGGATAAAAGGCAGGCCAGCTGAATAACACTGTGGTAGAAATTAATTCAGACTGAGTATTTCATAACAGCCTTAGGAGACTAGTGTGATCCAGGCATTTTGGAACTCTCACATGCTTATACCCCAGTAAAAACGTCTTAAATTACCTCACCATAAAAGTTTTCAACTTCACAGAAATAATAGACTTAATCAAAGCAAGGATAGAAAGTCTACATAATATTACAGAACAGTACTAGGGAAAACATATAGTAATCATTAACTCCACAATTCTGATAACATCTATGTCATGGTAATCCATTATTCTTGATTCACTATGTGTTACCTTTAATGCATAAGGACACAATAGTCATGGTTTTTGAACCATAACTTTGCAAAACTAATTTCTATGTGCAAGGATGCCAAAATCCCCCTTTTTCCTTGGTTAATTTTGTCATTTCAAGTTTCTGCCAAGCACAAATACTAATTTTTACTTCTGTATCTTTACAAGATTTCACAATACATTCCATGTTCTTAATTGAGGTTCATTTTAAGATTTCTGTTTTAATGCTTCTATACATCTTTAAATATAAAATATGCATTAAGAAATACTGGCATAGAACATCTCTGGAAGATGGTTACTGAATTAGGCTTTTAAATGCAGTAAACAGCACTTTTTCCTAGTCATTAATGATTAATTAATTAATGAATAATGATTAAGTGTAATACAAGAGATTCTCTAAAGAAAAAATAATCTCTAATGGAAAAATGTTTGTGCACATTTTCTAAGATGATCACATGATATCAAACATACTTTTTAATGATAAAAGCATTTTCCCCTCTCTTTCACTTTAAAGCATGGAAGAGACTCATGACTCTCAAGATTATGACAAATAGATTTGAATCTTGAAGTAGTATTTTTTGTGCAAGTCTGCAGTCTCAGTTAACTGTTCATATGAATATTCCCATAATATAGTAGTATTAAATGCAGGTTTTTTGTATGAATAGAACAACTGATATTTTATAGAAAGTTTGAAATAAACTACACCTCACAATGTGCGCTGCTGCAAATTAATTAGATTATCACATACCATCAGCAATATCCCTAGAGAAACAGCATATTTCTTTTGCAGATGAGAAAGTGGAGATTTTAATTTCTTCTTTTCTCCACAAGCTGCAAATTATGGAAGTGCACATATCAGAGTCCCTGGGCTAATTGTACTTTTGATCCATTCAGATTGCCAGAGGCTGTATTTCGACAACAATGCCAGTTAGATTGTGTGGCCTCATTGCACTACTTCTCCTTCAGGAGCAACCACTGCAATAGACAAACGCAAAATCCTCTTGAAGAGCAACATGATTTAACTAGAACTAAAGTATCAGAGAGAGAAGAGGTATCCAAAGGAAAAAGAAATAGGCTATGTAAAGATATAAGCTTATTGAAAACGTGGTCTTTTTCAATCTTTATCTATGACAATCTTTATCTATTTCTTTATCTATGACAACTCTCATAGATAAAGCTTTCCTTCCAATATATACATCACCTCGAAAAAGTTTATTTTGCTTTTTCATTAACAATTTTCCTTGAACTCAAACACTCAGTGACATGATGACTAAATTTACACATGATCTTCTCTGCTGCATCACACTGCTATTCTATAATAATGCCTGACAGCTGCAAAACTGTTAACAGGAACACCCATGTAAGTTTTGGGTTTGCCAGTTTCTGAACTAGGGATAAGAATCTCTTAATTTAATGAATTGCACTATCTGTGTTTGAGCTGGTAATACATCTGAAATATGTTTTAGTTAGACAATGTGTTCTCACTGGATGTTCATCCTTTAGGTTTTCCGTAGTACTCTAGATTTCAGTTGGAATTCAAACTTTTAGCAAATACAATACACAAGTACACATATGCTTTCTGTGTAATTTCATGACACATGAGGAAGAAATAAAGCTTAAAAGAGCACAATTTACTTAAAAGTATATTTAAAAGCAAATAGACATGACCTGCTTTTCCGATACAGAGGAATCTAAACCCAGACACAGACTAGCAAATAAGCAATTTTATATAAAGTAACCAGTTAAAAAAAAAAAAGAATAGTGCTATTGACATTGAGGAAGTGATTATCATATAAACACTTCAGAAAGAACTTCTTTATGCAAGACGTAATTAAATTAGAACCTGCAAGGATATGGAGCTTTTAGAGTTTTCTCAAGGAAAAGCCCTAAACAAGAACACTGCACACATGCTACTGTTATCATCACCAGGTATTTTGTAGCTACAGCAAGATTTTAGTGGATGCTTTCCAGTCTCCAGTTACAGTAGAAGAGCAATGTAAGTGATAAATTTGTATGCCATGTGGTGATGCAGAAGGTGGCCATCCTGGTAGAACTGCTCAGAGAATATGACTCGATATGAGATTACTTCAGATGAATTAATTGTGCCCTGTTACTTCTGCAGAGATTCACTCTAATTACTAGAATCAGTAGAGATTTGTCACTGATTACCAGGTGAACGAAATATAATAACCCAACACCTACACCTGCCAGGCACAATAATGGGGGCTTAAAAGACAATTTTCATGGTTGTCAGTTCTGTAGCAAATATTTTATGGAAAATATTTTCAATTTGTACAGGAGTAGCAAAGGAAGACATCACTAAGCAGTACTGTAATTCAAATATAATCACTTATCAATGGTATTTCATCTAAGACAACTCTTTAACAGGTGAAACACCTGTCATGATATCAGTGTACACACAGACACTTGAAAGGTGGTGTATTTTAAATAGGGATTTAGAAAATTAAAACCTTAAATGGTGATTGAGACATTTTTAGGATTTTTTTTCCAAGAGAATATTTTTAGCTTATACTTTACATAATCTAAATATAGATATGAGTACTTCTTGTATTTTGTACCTTTTCATCTTGTAGTTTGAAGTTGATAAAAACATGTTTGAAGAGAAACATTGTACACCCATATGTGGATTAACATAGCAGTGTTAAACAGATATAGTTTCATTCTTCCATTTTAGGTTCATGATAACTACTCAGACTCAAGGCTTGTTATTATTAAAATGCATATATCTCAGAAATTTAAACTTATAATTTGAATTCTATTTAAACCTACATTTGAATTCTGGAAAGCTACTTTCTATAGAATGAAGAGCAAAAGCTTTGGTTTAAATAAGAAAGTTCACAGAACTAATAGATTATGTTACTCCACTCTGTTTCAGAAAATAGTTTCCTTACATGAGAGTCAAATATGTACCTTAGGCTAATTCAGAAAGGAATGATGTGTAAACTTGAATGATATATCACAAATGTTTACCTGGTTTACTGTGAAAACTTCTTACTTGAAGCATTTGAATGATGTGATTTTTTCCTGCTGCAAATTTGTTAAGCACTGCTTCAAAACTTCAGCGAGGTACTCTCTTGACTCTGGAAAACTTTAAGAGTACAATTCCTTTTCAACTATTTTTGTTATTAATATGCATAAAAATAGTTCTTCTATAGACAACAAAAATTTCTTCTGTAGTTCATAGTCATGAAACTTGTACAAGGTAAGAGAAAACCCTTGGCAAGAGCATGTCTTCAACTCTTTTGTTTGAAATAGAGTGTATTAGAACCTGAGAGAAATGCACATAATATAGGCAATGAAGTATAAAAAATAGAGCTAAGAGCTGCAGATGGAACTATGGATTTGTGCCCATTGCGGCCTTTAAGGATGATCCTTTGCAGGAAAGCTGACAAAACAATTTCTGCACCTGTGATGGTTTTATTAAAGTTTTATGGACTTCTGAAGGTCACACATTGGCCTCGTTAGGAGCCTGGTTAGCAGAGTTCTCTGGCAGCCTGTCCTGAAGGTCAATGGAGTCCAGAAAGGCTGGACATTCTTAAAGAAAGGCTCCTTATAAACACAGGAACAGGCTGTCCCCATGTGCTGAAAGATGAGCTGATGAGGAAAAAGACTGTCCTGGCTGAACAGAGAACTTTGGCAGGAATGCAGGGACTTTACGACCTTTGGAAGAAGGGGTAGACAACCCAGGAGGATTATGATGATGTGAATTTATTCAGAGAAAATTATAAGGGGCAAAGCCCAACTAGAACTCAATCCGACTATGGCCATAAAAGAAAATTAGAAATGTTTATATAAAATATATTAAGAATAAAAGGAAAGTTAGGAGAATCTCCATCCAGAATTGGATGTAGAGGGAAACATACTGATGAAGAATAAGGAAAATTAAGAGGTAGTTAAGGCCTTCTTTGTTTCAATCTTTAATAATAAGGCCTGTTGTTGTGGAGTGCCCAGTCCCCTGAGCTGGAAGACAGAGATAGGAGACAGAATGAAGACCCTATGCTTTGTCTGACAGCTACAAAATATTCTGAAGGGATAGACAAAGAAGGAGAGCTGGGCAAGCTGCTGTTTTTGTCAAAAATGGGGCTGATTGCGCAGAGCTGTCTTCAAAGGGCAGCAATGCACAGGTTGAGAACTGATGGGTGAAAATTAGAGACCAAGAAAGCAAGGGTAAATTTCAGGCAGGTGCCCAGTAAAGACCCTCTGATCCGGATGAGGAGACTGATGAAAAGTTCTTTCTTCTGCTGCAGATAGCATCATGGTCACAGGCTCTGATCCTGATAGGAGTCTTCAGCCAGCAAGACATCTGCTAGAAAAGTGCAACAAGTAACATCAAGCAGTCCAAGAAAGTAGAGTGCATTAAGGAAAACTTCCAAGTACAACTGATCGAAAATCAAACCAGAGGAGAGGCACAGCTGAACCTATTATTCAGTAGAAAAACCATTGTAGAAGAACTTATCAGAGATGTAGAGTTAGAAGTAGAAGAAAAAGTCAGGCGGAGAAGGCAGGAGGAGGTCAGTATGGCTAAATCAAGAACTCTTAGTCAAACCAAAACACAAAAAAAAGTGGAAAACACTGGAGACTGGGATATGCTTCCTGGAGAGCTGATAGGGATGTGGCCTGAGAGCCAAGGAGTGGATCAGAAAATTCAAGGCAGAGGTGGAATTGAGCTTGCTTAAGTATGTGAAATACAACAAGAATAATTTTTTCAGGCACTTCAAATAACTGAGGAGGATGAAGGAAACTGTACCACCTGCATTGAGGAGTGAAGTGGGGGATACAGCTACAACTGACATGGAGAAGGGTGAGGTATTCAAAATTTTTTTTGCCTCAGTCTTCACTAGCAGGAAACCTAGCCACACAACCCACTTCACAATATCCAAAGGAAGAGACAGGGATAACATCAAATTCAAACAATAATGGGAACATCAGTATACTCAAATCTGTGGGACCTGATTAGATGCATCGGAGGGTTCTGAGTGAATTGGTGGAAGAAATTGCTAAGCCCTTATCTATAATACCAGTGTGGCATTCTGGTGAACTTTCCAGGGATTGAAAAATATGTTCCCCATTTTGAAAAAAAAAGAAAAAGGAAAACTTGAGGAATTATAGGCCAATGAATACCAAATCTGTCCCTGGAAAGATCATAGAGCAGATCTCTCTGGTAACTATGTTAAGGCACATAGAAAACAGAAAGATAATTTTTGAAAGCCAATGTGGCTTCACTTAGGACAAATCATGCCTCGCAAATTTAATGTTGTTCAGTGGTGTATTACACCATTTGTGGAAAAGGAAAGAGTAACTGATGTCATCTGCCTATACTTATTCAGTCTATTTGATACTGTCCCACACAATCTTCTTACCTCTACAATGAAGAAGAACGGATTTGATGGATGGATGACTTGGTTGAAAATGAGTGAGATGGATGATTTCATTTACAGAGAGTGCATGCAGCAGATACGGGTAAATCATGGTATCAGGTTCAGTCAACAGAGGTTAAGGAAATGCTGGGTACAGCTTGACCAACCTGAACTCCTTCCACAAGAAGGTGATCTGCTTAGTGGATGAGGAAAAAGCTGTGTGGATGTTTTTTACCTGGACTTTAGTAAAGCTTTTGTCACTATTTCCCTCAGCATTTTACCAGAGAATTAGCCTAATACCTGATCAGACTCAAAACTTTTTAGTTCTCTTGGTACTACACAAACAATGGAAAGACCTAACAGGAGTGCCTGTCATTGTTGAGCTGGCCAATTGCATCATATCCAATAACAAATGAAAGTGGAATAGTTGTGGTGAAAGGAGGAAACTTAAATCATTCATAGAAACCCAGCCCTAAAAAGCTATTCAACACTTGAGTGAGTACCCTCTATTTACTTAACAGGACAGATAATTCTTTTATGTTTAAAGCACATATTTTCTGAAAGTGTTTTCTTATCTGGAGCAGTAAGTGCTACTTCTCTAAAAGAAGAGGAAGCAGCAGAAGAATCAGAAGAAGCAGAAGAAGAAGAAGCAGAAGAAGCAGAAGAAGCAGAAGAAGCAGAAGAAGAAGAAGAAGAAGAAGAAAAAGAAGAAGAAGAAGGAGACGATGACCTGCACACCTTTTTGCTAGTTCAACACTTGCACCCTTAAGTGTAGAAATAACCTTCTTAGGAGTAGAACTTATAAATATTGTGCAGGAAGGTGCATTGACAAATCATGAGTTTATTTAGGCTTTGTAAAAGACATAATACAAAAAACATTTCCTAATTCTTCCTAGGCCAACTTCCATTTAGTTATTTTAAATTTAAAATACAGCATAGGTATTACCAGTTAAAGATGAAAAAAAAAAAGGTAGACAAAACAGGAAGAGCTAGAAGCCATGGTGCAACTGCAGAGCTATGATGTAGTCACCATCATGGAAACGTGGTGAGATGACTCACATAGCTGGAGCACTGCATTGGATGGCTACAAGCTCTTCAGGAGAGATAGGAAAGGGAGGAGGGGTGGAGGGGTGGCCCTTTATATTAGGAAGGCTTTTGATGCCTTAGGTATTCAAACTAATGATGATGGAGTTGAATGCCTATGAGTAAGAATTAAGGAGAAGGCCAAAAAGGCTGACATCCTACTGGGTGTTTGTTATCGTCCACCCAACCAGGAAGGAAAGGTCAATAATTTGTTCTATAAGCAGCTGGAGAAATTTTCAGGATCATCAGCCCTTTTTCTTGTTGGCGACTTCAACATACCAGACAACTGCTGGGAACTTAATACAGCAGAGAAAAGGCAGTCCAGGAGGTTTTTAGAGTGTGTGGAGGACAACTTTTTGTCGCAGCTGGTGAGTGAGCCCACCAGGGGAGGGACTATGCTATACCTGTTGTTGGTAAATACAGATGGACTGGTGGGAGATGTGGTGCTTGGGGCAGTGATTGTGAAATTACGGAGTTCTAGATATTTGGTGAAATCAGGAGGAACATTAATAAGACATTCACATTGGACTTCCAGTGGGCAGACTTTGGCCTATTTATGAGACTTATTCAGAGAGCTCCTTGGGAATCAGCCTTAGAAAAAAAAGGAGTCCAGGAAAGGTGGGCGTGCTTCAAAACAGAGATCTTGAGGGCACAGGAACAGACTGTCCCTGTGTGCTGAAAGATGAGTCGACGAGGTAAACATCCAGCCTGGATGGGCAAGGAGGTTTTGGAGGAACATAGGAATGAAAAGAGGATATATCATTTTTGGAAGGAGGATCAGGTCTCAGGAAATATTTAAGGGGGTTGCAAGGGCATGTAGAAAGAGAATTAGGGAGGCCAAAGCTCAGTTTGAACTTAATTTGGCAACTTCTGTAAAGGATAATAAAAAATGTTTCTACAAATATTTTAATGGGAAAAAGAAGTGTAAGACCAACCTGTGTTCTCTATTGGATGCAGGAGGGGACTTAGTAACTGCAGATGAGGGGAACATGGAAGTGCTTAATGCCTTCTTTGCATCAGTCTTTAGTGGGAAGATGGCTTGCCCCCAGGACTACTCTCCTCCTGGGCTGGTAGATAACAGGGAGCAGAATGGTCACCCTGTTATCCAGGAGGAAGCAGTCAGAGAACTGCTGAGATGCTTAGATGCTCACAAATCTATGGGTCCAGGTGGGATCCATCCCAGGGTGATGAGGGAACTGGCAGAGGAGCTTGCAAATCCACTCTCCATCATTTACCATCCTGGCTCACTGGTGAAGTCCCAGATGACTGGAGGTTGGCCAATGTGACTCCCATTCACAAAAAGTGTAGGAAGGAAGATCGTGGTATTAATAGGCCAGTTAACCTGACCTCAGTACCCAGTAAGGTAATGGAACAATCTATTCAGTATCATCATGCAGCACTTACAGGATGGCCAAAGAATCAGACCCAGCCAGCACAGGTTTAGGAGAGGTAGGTCATATTTGACCAACCTGGTCTCCTTTTATGACCAGATGACCCGCCTGGTGATGCAGAAAAGGCTGTGGATGTTGTCTATTTGGACTCCAGCAAGGCCTTTGACTCTGTCCCCCGCAGCATATCCTGGAAAAGCCGGCAGCCCACGGCTTGAACAGGAGCACTCTTTGCTGGGTTAGGAACTGGCTGGATGGCTGGGCCCAGAGAGTGGTGGTGAACAGTGCTGCATCCAGCTGGGCTCCAGTCACCAGTGGTGTTCCTCAGGGGTCTGTGCTGGGACCAGTTCTGTTCAATATTTTTACTCATGACATGGATGAGGGTATTGAAGCTTTCAGTAGTAACTTTGCAGATGACACTAAGCTGGGAGCAGGTGTCAATGTGTTGGAAGGTAGGAGGGCTCTGCAGAGAGACCTGGAACAGTTGGATGGATGGGAAGAGTTCAATAGGAAGAAGTTTAATGAGTCCAAGTGCCGAGTCCTGCATTTTGGTCACAATAACCCCCTGCAGTGTTATAGGCTGAGGATGATGTGGCTGGACAGTGCGCAGGCAGAAAGCGACCTGGGGGTACTCATGACACCCAGATGAATGTGAGCCAGCTGTGTGCCCTGGTGGCCAAGAAGGCCAAGGGCATCCTGGCCTGGATCAGGAATGGTGTGGCCAGCAGGAGCAGGGAGGTCATTCTTCCCCTGTACTCAGCACTGGTGAGGCCACACCTTGAGTGTCACGTCCAGTTCTGGCCTCTCAGTTTAGGAGGGACCTTGAGATGCTTGAATGTGTCCAGAGAAGGCAACAAAGCTGGTGAGAGGCTTGGAGCACAAACCCTGTGAGAAACAACTGAGGGAGCTGGGGTTGTTTAGCCTGGAGAAAAAGAGACTCAGAGGTGACCTTATCACTCTGTAACTCCCTGAAAGGTGGCTGTAGCCAGGTGGGGGTTGGTCTCGTTCTCCAGGCAGCAACTGACAGAATGAGAGGACGTAGCCTTAAGCTGTGCCGAGGGAAATACAGGTTGGAATTAGGAGAAAGTTTTTTACAGAAAGGGTGATAAAGTACTGGAATGGTCTGCCTGGGGAGGCGGTGGATTCACCGTCCCTAGATGTGTTTATAAAAAGATTGAATGTGACACTCAGTGCCATGGTTTAGTTGAGGTGTTAGGGCATGGGTTGGACTTGGTGATCTTGATCTCTTCCAACCTAGTGATTCTGTGTGACTCTGTGATTTCTTCTGGGCATTGCAAAATGACAATATGGGTTTGTTCCCTTTTGTTTAGTGGCAGATGTCCAATTATTTGTTTTACAGTTATACAAAGACAATATTACCTGTTGCTTTATTTAGAGACAAATGAAAAATGAAGTTCTTTTTTACATTTTTCAATTTTCATACATCAAAATATTAGTTTCAAATTAACTCAAACTACATTATGTAATCCAAGCAGCAATCTAAAGAGCTCAACATTGACTATTTGAGTCTATCCAAACATATTTTTAAAATCCTTAAGAAAATACATCCTTAAACAGAGCACAATGGCAGTAGCTTCAAGTGGTTAATGCAAAATTTCAAACAAGAGTTGTGTAACAGAATACTTCATTGAATTTGTACTATTTTTAAATTTTAGCTTTTCTAGTACTTATTCACTCCAGTGATCTGTCTGTGCTTTTCTGGATTTTTCTTGCACGAACAATAACACATTCTTGTGTAATGGAAAGAGAGATAATAGCCAAGTGGGCCAAAATTAAAGGTACTTGTTGTTTGGAAAACAAGAAAGATCAAGAGAAGAGTCTCTGGCAGATACCACTTAATTGCCTGTAACAATTGCATTTGGCCATTAACAACCAATCTCACACTGAAGACACATTCCTACAATGGTCTGACATTTCAGCCTCCAAAGCAAAACTTTGTTATTTGATTGAGAGAAAGTAAGAAAGAGATGGTAAGAGATAACCTGTGAAAGCTAGCACCATAAGACACCTGTTGACCTTCCCTCCAGTTGGAGAATTTATTTTTTTTTTCAGTGACTCCTACAAATGAGCAGCAGGTGATTTCTTGCATGCAGCCACTCACATACAGAAATGCATCAGTGACACCTTCTGTTCCCCCAAATTATCAGGGCTGGGCCAAGGAGGCTGTGGACCCAGGACTACCTGGACTAGAAGGAAACATCTTTTGCAGCAGAACCACTCTATGAAGAGCCCACGGCAAGAGCACTATCAATCCAAGTATATTGATCTTCATGGGGGACAGTAACAAAGTCACTCAGAAAGTAAAGTAGGGCTCAAGTATATTGTTTTCTCTAACTACTCCATGGTTCACTTTTGCAAATTACTCTTACAAGCTTAGTGTGTAAACACACTGGAGACTGAGATGTGTTCCTGAACAGATCCTCTGTCTGAAGATGATGTTTTTGAACTGAAAATACAAAAGCCAAACTAAACAACAAGGAGGTAAAATATAGGCAACACAGCACTTATACCAGTAAAAAAAACAATTAAATAGTTGAATGATAGAAGGGTCATCTGCATGGGGGAAAGCTTGACCCATGTCTTCTGCTGTTTTTTGTTTCTAGCAATCAGCCAAGTCACCCTTAACTACCCAGACACTGCTGAGTCCCTATAATAAGGCACTGCTTGAAAAGACCTGTAAGGACTGCATACAAAAACACATCACTGTGCATTGCAGACTATGCAGCTCACTAAAATTAAAACCCTTCTGCTCAACTTTCCTCCCTTCTCTATGCACCTCTGTATCTGCACATTCTGGCTCTATGTTCTGTTGCTCATTAGGAAAAAAAGTGACTGCACAGGTGACAGGTTGCTGGATGCAGAAAAACAAAGTACACACCATCAGATGCCACCTGCAGATTAGGGTGAAGATTAATCACTTTCGTGTATGACATAAAACATCCAAGCACTCTGAAGCCACGTCTGGCCAGGCACCTACATCATCAGCTTACAGATTTATTCCTTGTAGTCATTAGGAATAGCAGTGTAGAGGGAGGAAAGGATTGGTAGGCTCTGGTAGGTGAGAAAACCATGAAAGAGATGCACATTCAAGCTCAAGGCTAAATGGATATGAGACAGTACCAGACTCAATTATTAGCATCTGCATAACCAATCTCTTTAGAAGATCCCTTTTTAGGCCTAGAGACCATGACTTTGAAATGAGCATTGAGGCACAACAGTAGTTCAGGTAACTCACGAGCCCCTCAGGTCTGAGAAGGGTGATGAGGCTGAAGAATATAAGGCAGAAGTGTTACAGGTGTCTGTGGGTGACAGCAGCTGTGTTGGAAAATCCCATGGACCCATGTGGGGAGCCCAGAGCTAGTCATACCCAGGTGTTAGAAGGTCCTGAGCACCAACTGATGCTGTCTCCCCATTCCCCAGTCTCTTGCTGAGAGTTTCACAGTGTCTGTAGAAGTAAAGGTGAAGGCAGCATGGGTGGTCATGAAACTGCACCTCACAACCACCCCACGGCATGACAATCACTCACAAACACCAGTGAAAATGACCTGCACAGAACCAAAGCTCCATAATACAAAGAGACTTATGAAGGAGAGAGAGAGAAATGGGACATGCTTCCACAATGCTACTTTACTCCATTGACCAGACTCATCCAGATACTTTGGAATCTGCTGCAGACATCAGCCATCACTGCTCTGTTTCACAAGACCAGAGCCAAGCACTCCTACAGGGACTCAAGGTACAACTGGACATACAGCTGGCAAGCTGCAAGCTGGCCAAGAAAGCTGAATGTTAATGCAATTCAAGACTATGCAAGCAAGCCATCCCATGGAAAATTTACAGATATCCAGTGCTCTCTACTAAAAGGTAGTTAAAACCTCTTATAGGACTAGAACCAAAATATATCTCTGGCTGCCCTCATCTTGGGCAACTGTTGAAATATAAACAATATGTAACAGTGAGAAAGAGAACAGCTTGTTGCTAGAAGTGAAAAACCAAAATACTGCTTGCATCAATATGTCAAATACAATAAAATCTGTTGGAAGATGGTATAAAATAATAAAAAACCACAAACCACCAAATCACAGACATTTTCCCTAAGTACAGCTGTATTCTGGGGCTTTGAAATTATATTGTATAGAAAACACAGATATAAGGAGATGATATGTCTTTTTGTGAACTTTTAGTTGCTGAAAATGTTGAAACTAAGTGGAGAAAAAAGGGAGCAGAAAGTCTAAAAACATCTGTATTAGGTTATCATGAAGGACTTGTTTTTGTAGTACTATTCATAAATTTTTTGTGTATGTTTGCTTTCTGGCTATCAGAGGAAGCTCAGGATGTGTAACTCAGAGTATTCAGCAGTCTTTATCATGTTGGTGAAAGCAATGTTTCTAAAATCCCTATACTGTGTACATCTTTAAAGTTATACATTTTATGCATTTATTAAGTCTTTTCACACCCTCCTCTTGCCTCATGTTAATCACATCTGGATTCTGCTACTGATCCTCGGTAACAATGAGCATCAACAGAATTCCTCATGTGAAACCCTACATGGTGAGTGATGGCAGCAGGTTCTGGAAATATCTGTTATTACCTGTATAACAAAGACCACCTGTTTTGAAACAATGGGAAAAAATATGTCCATACTCATAGGGATACATCTCTTCTACCATTCGCTTCTTGGGGGACATTGGTTTTGCCGCAAAATGTTCCAATAGAAACTGGTTTGTTTTACAAGTGTTTCTCTGCAACTTAGGAAAAATGCAGAATCAACATAACCAGACTTCCAAACCTGCATGTCAAGTCCGTGCATGGCCTGAAGGCTCACAGAATTCAACTATTTTATCTAGTCAAATGATTTGTTAATTCCGATATCTAATGATAGTTATTGCTCATATTTATGTTAATTTTCACAACCTCTCTCTGCCCCATGCGATATCAATCTAACAGATTTCTGCTTAAAATAGCAGCCAGCTCCATTAGTCACATGGAAGTCAAATCGTACCCTTCATGTATATTCCCCAGTCTCCTAACTTTGAGAAACAATTATACATTTTGAAAAGCAAAATCTAAAGTCATTCCAGATGAGAAAAGCTTGAAGATAATTTTATACTAATTTGATACTTATTGCCCCTTAAACCACATAGTGTCAAATTAATGTATTTTTCCACTGTGATTTCTGGTTGCATATAGAATCACAGAGTCATATAAGGAGCTGGATTGAAAGGTATCCTAAAGATCATCTAGTTTCAGGCCCCCTGCCACAATAAGGAACTCTTTCTGCTGGATCAGGTTTCTTAGAGCCTCATTCAGCCTGGCTGTACACAGTTGCAGGGATGGGGCAGCCACAGCTCCTCTGAGCAATGCATTCCAGAGCCTCTCCAACCTCACAATGAAGAATTTCTTCATTATCTAATCTAAACCTTCTGTCTTTCAGTTTGGAGCAATTTCACCTTGTTCTGTCATTACATGCTCTTGTAAATAGTCTCTACATTTTTTGTAGGCTCTCTTCAGGTACTGAAAGGGTGCAGTGAGGTCATCCCCAAGCCCTCTCTTATCCAGAGTGGGCAGTCCCAATTCTCTCAGCCTCTCCTCATAGAGAGGTGCTCCACCCCTCTAAAGAAACATGTGGTATTAAAATTGCAATCCTGGCTGCAAAGCTAAAGTGCAGCCCATAGCAGATTCTGCAAAAGCATTCACTTCTGTTTTCAATATCAAGTGTCTATCCCTTCACTTGAGGCATATGCAACAGGTTTTTCATACATTACATGTTCTTCAGGACGGAGGCTCCAGTAATAGAAATTAAATGTTTGCCTTTTATTTTTTCCATTAATTTTTTTCACCTTTTTAAATTTGATATTTGGGAGCCTGAAAATGCTGAGTGGAACAACTGACTCAACTAGATATAATCCTGATTAATAGTGATGTAAAAGTAGAATTAGGCTACATGTTAATGACCATATCAAATCCAAACCATTAATAGTATTTATCTCATGGAAAGTGCTAAATGCCAATGCAACAATACTTATCAGCCTTTCAGTTTCTTTTATGAATTGATATCATATCATATCATATATTACACTGTATTTAATTTTCTGCCCCAAGCAGTTTTTCTTGTAAGCCTGTTAATACATAATTCATCTGCTTGTAGCTTTTTCTCCTCTGTTGCTCCTCCAACAGACCCAGTTTAGCCCCAGTTTGTCAGGGAAACTGTGTCTAAAGCAGTTTATTTCTGGTACTGTCCTCAAGATTCAAGGCCCATTGTATTTATTCCATGCAATGCTAAGATACATAATTCTGTGCTCAAGTGGACAGACAACCAACTCTGATGATGAAACCTTTTTTCATACTAGGTTTCATAGAGGTTATTAAATACATATTTGCGTGAGATGGGTCTTCCTGGTGAGATCTTCAATACTTGAGGGCAACATTTTCACAGTTAAAACAATAGTAAGCACATCTTGGTTTTGACTGACGTGTTTAAGGGAAACACCTTCATTTCAATATTAACTTCTAACAATATTAGAGTGTTATGAAATGTACAGCATTAGGTTTTAATTAGGTTTTAAAAATACAGCTAGGTCTTATTTTGTTACATGGCCATGCCTGAACTGCTTGGCCTTCTTGTTGGAAAAATAAAGAGGGTCCATCAATGTAGTTTTAAAATTACAAGGTTTTTCTTTCCATAAAGGCTTGACCTGAATGTTCATTCTTTCATACTTCTGTCCAATCACCATTCACATTTATGAATTTTAAGCATGATGCAGGCCTAGGTCATCAGAACAATCACTAAAATCTTGGATAGTTCTGAAATGTAAATACTCTTATAATTAAAGGAAGCATTTAAATAGTTAAACTGGTAGGACTGATAACACAGACTTGACAACTGGCCACATAATCTGAGCTGCTGAGTTATATTTGGATCTCCTATTTATTGATTTCTGTACAACAAAGTAAATTGGCTGAAAATGAGTATACATATGCATTTGAATCAAACCACATTCATCTCTTCCTCTTAACTACACCTATTTGAATTTTCACAAATTTTTTAGCTCTTGCCTTTTCCTATCAACTGTACAGGCAAATGTCCCGTCAGAGAAAAGCATTGTCAGAGGTTAGGTAGAGTTTGGTGTGTGAAAGAGTAAATGTTGCTAAAGCCCATTACTTGAAAAGTTACAAACTAGCAGGACAAAGAGCATCACCAAGGTGCCAGGAAGTACATGATATCTTGTCCCAACAACAATGCAAAGGTCAATTAATGCTGTTGCCAGTATCCTAAACTGGTCACTGAGCCTTGCTTCAGGGATGAAGGTAGATTTTGTGCTATCAGCTTGTCTGGCGCCGTTCATGACTGCATGAACTATGAGGCTCTAGAAAATGCGGACCAGTGGCACCTGAAAAATAAGGTTTGGCACAGAAATCGCCCAGCTAGCTATAAGCAAGATGATTTCACACGGGGCTGGTAGATGCCACATGGAAATCTGTCCCCAGTTCTGTGGAACCAGAGCAGCTGCACTGAGGGGACTTCTAAACACTGTGTATCATGTGAATGGTGTTTTGGGGTTCTAGCCTCTTGCTTCTGCCACCAGATTGGCCCCAGCTGGGCAAAGAATCTCCGTGTGGAGTGGTGTTGGGCAGTGCAAAAGCAACTGACTGTTCTCAACTTAAATACGGTCAACTGACGGTGCAAATTTGTTTGTACCAAAATGAACTGCAGGCTTCTTGAAACATCTGTAGGGAGACATGCAATGCATGGTGAGTGATTTCATAGCTGGAGCCATTCTCTCCTGGCATGCTGCAGTTTCAACACACAGGTGTGTGAAATGGATGTACTGGCATCTCTGTCACAGACCACCAGGTCTTATGGCCTGCCAATGGCTCATTATTTTCCCTGGCTTTCTGAACAGGCTAGGAAAGCAGAGTTGTATGCAAATCATTGCAGAGTCCTGCTTGGACTCCCATAGTTAGTAATTTCTGGATGTGGGCTTTTTTGTAGATTGTAAAGGGCTTTTTACAAATTAACTGTATTTTTGCTGGAATACTTACAAAATCCATGTCTTGGCTTCCAGCTGCACTGAATGAGACTAGTAGGTTCACAATTTTATGAGACAGTTCACCTTCAAATTTATTAATCCTAAAATGCAAAAACCTCCCCAAATTAAAAAAAACCTACAAAACAAAACAACAAAAAAAAATTAGGAGATGATCTGCCCAAAATATCTCTGATTTACCTAAACAAAGTTGAAGTACTGTACTGTCCATATGAACGCAACAACATTAACAACTGTAATACAACAAGCTGTTCTTAAAATGATTCTTCATGTCACCTGATCACTTCACGAAGCATGGTGTTGTTAGCATTTCACAGCTCAGTCAGTCTGAAAGCATAGATACTGCCTGTTTTTTACAATGGAAATATCCCAACACTATACATTACTAAGCATGTGAGGGGAAAGTAATTCTGTTTTGTTAGATGCAGAATCTTCAGGCTTGATTTTATGTGCTAATAGAAAGATTGTGTAAAAAGTATGTTATTTTGCACAGGTTTTTGTTTGGAGTTGTTTTTTACTATGTTTTTATTTTTTCTATGGCAGGCATCTGGATGACACAAGACAGCTTCTGTTGTTATAAAGAGTTTTACTTCAGATACTTTATTTATATACATGCATAGACACCTTTTTTATTTGCACTCATGAAGACACAAAAATCATCTCTAAACAAATGCCAAACGACCACACACTGACAATGGTTCTGAGGAGCAACTGCACTGCATCTTTTTAGAAGTGTACTTATTTTTTATTCAGCCTGGGCTGCAGTTATTTCACTTTCAAAAGCAACTCCTGTCAATAAGTTCACACCTATTAATTTTCCTAGAAGACTTTACTTTGGAATGTGCAGATTTTTAATCAATTGGAAGCTGTAAAAACCTACATAAATTTCAGCAGCTTCATACTTCAGTCACTGAGTAAGTTAGTGATATTTATTGTTTTCTACTTGCATTGTTTCTAGTTTATATTTTAAATTGTGATGCAAATACTTACACTATTAGGTTTATGCCCTAGCGCTTTTATAAGCCATTTTTGTCTCTATTGCTATGGTTTTGAGATTTTTATCTAGTTTCTCTTGCATGTTCAAGAAATCAGGCCTCTGCCTTCATTCGTGGCTTCATTCCACATGGATACACAAAAAGTGCCAAAATCGTTTTCAAACGGTTTCAGCTTAATTTAACTTAATCACTTTAAGCAATGCAAAGCCCTCTTTTCTGAGTTATATTTTCTGTAGAAACTTAAACTTTAGAAAAATTAGAAATGGAGGGCTGGGATAGATTGTCATTTTGCTGACTGACAGGGTCGGACCACATTTATGTCAGCTATTTGAAAGCCTAATTCCGTTTTTGTATTTGGTTTCATCTACAATTATAAGACTGTTTTTCTACATGGAGATCCTCCAGAAAAGAGTGAAGTTAAGGCTTTATTTCCCCAGAGGTTAATCCCACTGCAAAGCATTTACTGAATCCCTGTGTAGATGCTTTGATTTAGAAGTCACATGGTTTCAGTCCAGTAGAGCTGAATGAAATCTCTTATGGAATAGGCTAGTAATGGTTGCTTTCCTTCTGAATGAGGAAATTCACATGAAGCCTTAACAGGCTATAACTTACCCTTATTGTTCCACACCTTTGGCTAATTTTTCCTACCTCCCCAGACAAAGCAATTGTCAATATATTACAAATCATACTTCAGTACCAACACTAATAATCTGGTAAGTGATGGTTTTTCATTTGGAGTAAGCATGCTAATAGGAAGTATACATGTATAAGAAATAATACACAATCCTGCTAAAGAAGTAATTGCACATATGTAATGGAAGTGGGATATTAATCTCCTCATAAGTATCAGGGAGTTTGAATTAGCTGGTGGCTTGTGATAACCTGTGAAAATTATAGGTAAGCAGGGTGAGGAAATAGTCACCACTTGTTCCTTGTAAGAGTTTTAAGCAATACCTTCCCTCTGTATCTGGCAAGCAGTTAAGATTGTGTGCAAGATCATTCTGAATGACTGAAAAATCATATAATGCAGCAAGGAAATTGAAAATTACAGAAGGTGATCCCCATCCCCACCACCAGCTTCTGTTCTCACAAGGCAAATTCTGGGAACTTTTGTTTTAGTAAAATCCTGAGAGAACTTCTGTATCTGTTCAAGGAAGATAGACTCGCAGAACATGTCCTGTTTCTGAGTATTAGGAGTTAGTTTTAGCAGATAAGCAAGGGTCTGAAAAAATTTACCCAGTGGGTAAATCTGGGTCCAAGAAGCCACCCTGCCTTGGCAGTGCAAGCAGACGCACATGAGACCCCATGTCCCCTGCATGGACCATGTTGTCTCACGTTGGACACTTGGTTAAAACCAGACTGGCTGGAAGTGCAAGCACCATCCCCAAGACCTTGTTGATAGCATGCGTGTTTATTCATCTGCAACATGGCATCTGTAGGGTACAGAAACGCTCCTTACACCTCAGGAAGACATTTCAGCTTTTGAATTTCAGGTATTATTCTCTTTTATTTTGCTGCTAGGCTGCTCTGGAAGAGTACATATTCACTCTCTAACCCTTAAAAACATGCCAGATCATGTGTGGGCGACTTACCTTGTATGATCTGTCACAAGGGACTAATCTCAGCAAATGCCTATCCTCTTCCTCCAGGTCTGTGTTAGCCCAGCAGCTGGAAGTACCACATCAGAAACTCTTGAGTCAGCCACTGATCCCAAGCTTAGTCCCATCTGGTGCTCCAGAGGCAAAGGCCTCTGTGAAGACTGTATATCACTTCACACAGAATGTGTTATCATTATGGGGAATACTTTCTTTGCATATTAGGAGAGAAAGTTAATTGCTCTGCAAAGATCACATATGTTTTAAGGCTCATTGGCCAAATTCTAATTTCTTATTTCCTATTTGCCATCTTCAGACCCAGAAAACTGAGAATCCTGCAACCTGACACAACAATATGTAAATCTATTTACTTTCATGTTCCAGAGTGCTGTGAGCTACAAACATAAAAGTCACTAGGCAACAGTTAACACAGATAAATTGTTTTCCTTTATTGCAGAGAAGGGAAGGTACATACCTCCTGCTAACAGCCATGGACTTCTAGTTAATAGTTTCTTTGACACAA
>VZDJ01000166.1:795761-820003 GCA_008694505.1 Cyanoderma ruficeps
TAAATAAATAAATAAACAAACAAACAGGAAAACAATAGGCAAAAGAAGACATAATTATTAGATGTAATTATTTTTTGCTTTGAATATGCTGCTTATGGGAGTGAAACCCAAGTGGATTAAGAATGAGCCTATTAAGAAGAATAGGAAAGAGAAACATTAGAACAGTATAAATTCCCTTAGGGGAATTCATAGCATTAAAATAATAATAAAAAAGAAGAAATACTTGAAATGTTGGGAATGTTTACAGGCAAATATAGACCAATATCCAAGTGTTCTAAGCAGCATATGTGCTTGGTATGAGGTAAATGTCAGCCTTTGTTCCAAAGGGTTTGAAATAAGAATAGTATAGGTGGAAAGCTACACTATTTTCCAAGCTTTTCCACTGGGCATAGGGAAATCTTTGTGTATTCAGATTGCTACAGGTTGTCCATCAGAGTAGGGGCTGAAACAAGATTTTCAATCCTTCACCGCTTTGACTGAAAGAGATTTCATACATGTTGCACTTCTAGCACTTTTCATGCCAATTCTTGAATTTCTCAGTTACTGCTTTTTTTTTTTTTTTTTTGTTTGGGGTTNTCTTAACTCAGGTATTTATGTTGTTCATTCACTAACAAAAGAATACATCACATGTCAGTGAAGTGGGATACCAATAATCACATGAAAAAAGACCTCTGATTAGCCATCTGAACATTCTCAGGAGAGAAATGTACACAATCATACACAAAATCAGATGTTACACTAAAGGTGTGAGGAGTTAGTGACAGATTTCAACATGACTGCCTTTCAGTCTGCTCACTGAATTCCCATCTCCTGCCACCATCAGTAGGCTAAAGTTCCATGTAAAATCCAGTGTTCCAGCAACAAATACCAACAGACTTTGTCACAGAAAAGGCAGAGTGAAATGTTTGCATTTTTCAAACTTAAGTCTTCTCAGAAGAGTCTTAACCATCAAAATACCCTACTTTTTAAATAAGGACCACAAAGAGAAGACAGCTCAAGAATCACACACAGTAGTTAATTGGAGCAAAGAAGGCTCCAGCGTTGGAAGGCTGTACCTCTTTTCAGGTTATTGCAAGACAGGGTGGTAGCTCTACCTGATTTCTGTGGTCAGTGGAGAAGGGTTAGGCTGTACCCTGGCAAACAGGTCACTTTCCATCAGGAAAGGGTAGGACAAGCATTTTTTCTCTCCCTAGGAGGATTTTCTCTTGCACCATGAGAGACTCTGAAGGCCTTTCCTCCTAAACAAGGACTAATCTGAGATTAGACACAGTTGTGGGAGTCTGACATTAGTACCAGAAGAGATTGTAATGAATGGTACTCTTCAGCAAAACAGAATTGATACTAACAGCTGGAGGCTGCAGCAAAGCAGCAAAGAGGGAATAGCAAGAGGAGTGCATGAAACTTTCCATTAAAGATCAGTGCAAGAAGAAAAAAGATGCTGTGGAAATCCAGAACTATTTGACAAAATGGTGAGTAATTCAGAGATTTCCCTTTTCAGTTACCTCTCTACAAGATGTTTAGTAATGCTGGAAATTAAAACAAAAACAAAACCATGCCTAAGAAAAATGAATGTGTCTTTTCTATTCTCAAACCTCTCCAGGTATTCATTCAGAGTGAGGGAGAAGCAACATTTTAGTTCATCTAACCTTTAATTACACATGATAAGTTCCTGAAGGCTCAACTTTGGTGTTGATTCTTGTTGTGAGTAATTCATTATATCTACAATCTCCTACGTAAAAACTACTAAAGTGAAACTAGAGATGGTGCTGTGATGTAGACATTTTCACAATATTTTAGCAGCAAGCAGAGTTAAAATAAGTGAATCAGATTAGAAACAGTAGAGACACCAGGACAATTTATTGTGGAAAAAGAAGACTGGCACAAGTTTTTCTGAGATTTTTAGGTTGGGTTGTTTGTTTGGATTTTTCCTTTTTTTCTTTTTTTTTTTTTTGGTCATTCTTATTCCGTTTATTATTTGTTCAGCTCATTTTGCTTCTGGTTCACTTAGTTTTGACATATGACTAAACAAAATTGCCAAAGGCACATAGATGATAGATGACAAAATGATGGCAGACTTCTTTTCACTCCAATTCTAAATTCTTCTAAACAGGACATTTTTCTTTCTACAGTCAACATACCGTATGTATGAAAGTGGAGAAGTTCACCCGATGTGAATGTAGGGGAAGAAAAAGGAAGGGAAAGCCAGACTGCATTTTTTGCAGCAATATAAACTTTATTTAGATTCTTCACCTCTAGAAGTTATCATCCTTTACAAAAGTACAAAGAGATGTGGGTAAGTGCTTTTGCCTTCTGATGTGTTGCACAGTGATCTTCTCTGTCCTGATCAGGAAGCAAAGAAATCCACAGCAGAAACATCACAGACTTGAAGTTGCTGTTGCAGTGGTAAGCAGAGTGCTGGAAATAAGTGGCAGCAGGAGACCACAGCTCAGAAGGGCCAACATTATTAGTGAATGTAGAGGAAAGGCTGAAGAAACAGGAGCCTGTTATTCATAGCACATGACTGCTAAAGGAACTTTGTGGGTCCCTTATATGTGTGTGTGTCTGCTACTTCTACCTGTGGCCAGTGGCACAGCTGCTCCAAAAGGAAAGGAAGGAAACCTGTGGCCAGTGGCACAGCTGCTCCAAAAGGAAAGGAAGGAAAACCTTGCCAAATACCAAATATCACATACCAGAGGTATTAGTCCAATGGCATCTTTTCCTTCATGTCAGGCCTCCCTTTACTAGGTCCTGGAGAAGATACAGTTTTAACTTTTGTCCCTTGCTTTTTGCTAATAAATGCCTCCTGCTTTACCAGTAGTAAGAACAGAGATACTAATTTTGGAGGTCGAATGCACAACTGCTCCCCTTCCCAAACACACACAGAGACTTTCAAAAAGGAATAACTTGCTGCAAATTTCTTGCCAAGGAAAATGTGCAGGGTAAATGTCAGAAGTTTTTGGTGATTTACAACATTTAAGACTGTGATATTAGAACTCTGCATGAACATTTTTTTCTTAAAGAAAGGCCTGATAAAACTAAATATGTTCACTGTAACACATGATTTTTGCTCCAGTATTTAAGACACATTTTGAAATACCACAGAATTCTCTAAGGTGTAATGTTGTGGTGTGCATTTTGGATTTACCAAACTTCTGTACAATGGTTTGTCCTTGTACCCCCATGTTAAAACGCCTTTTGTTTTTTTTCCCAAATTATGGGTCCTCTCACTCTGCAGCCCTGCCCAGAAGCCTGGAAAGCACTTGGAAAGTTTTGAGTGATTTGGCAGGTTCTCGGTTCCCCACTTTCCTTTTTATCCATGGAATTGTCCTACTGTCTGTCCTTTTGTCCTTTGTGTTCTAGGTCAAACCTCCCCACCCCCGGCATTGGTTCTAGGCTGTCCCCTGCACCTTTCCACACCCCTATTATAAATGAGGTGAGCCAAATTGTAATTAAAACCCCAAAATTTTATTTTCGTGTGACAGCGAGTACGGAAACAAATCAGAAAAAAAATCACAGCCACGATAAAGACCAGTTCGATCCCTGGAATCGAATGGGGTGAACGCGAGACAGGCCTCTAATGCACCTGCCTCCCCTTCGTTCACCAAAACCCACTACCAACAGTCTACTTTTATACAGTTTAATTTCCCCGAGGCTGGTTTCTTTTGTTGAACAGTCCATGTATAGGTATTCATTGGTCTTCTTTTGGGATTCTGATGTCCCCTGAATAGATTTCCGGGACAGGATGAGTGGGCAGAAAGGGTTTCTGAGAATCCATCACTGATTTTATCGATGTTATCAGGTAGATGTTCTGCTCATTAGGGGCAATTGGTAGTTCGCCTCCGGATGGAGCTACATCCATTCATGTGTTGATTTTCTTATCTTCCCCCTCCTATGGGGGATCAGTTGACTTGTCCGGGCTTGTTCCTCTCTTCCTAGAATTCCCTTTTGAATCACTGCCCCCCCCCATTTTTCATACAGTTTTATATTTCAGACGAGAATTAATATACGGGAGTTATACATGACACCCCTGTACTTAAGATGAGACCCAGAGGGAAAAACTCGCTTTTCATGGGCTCCCTCTGGGTGAAATAAAACCCGTTGAACCCACAGGAGTCTTCTCTTCTTTCCTCGCCATTGCCACGCTTCTGCCTGAAGTCGAGACCCACAAGATCAGAAAGGTATCAAGCCGTACCCTTAAATGCGAGTTCGGTGCAGGAGCTAGCTGGAAAGCAGAACCAAATGCCTGCAGTGTAACAAATGTAAGACATGACAATCTTTTGTCACTCCTGAAAAAAAGGGCAAAAGCATGATACCTGTAGACCTTGAAGAATTTGTAGGAGATTTTGAAACAGGAAAATCTACTGCCTGACCCACAGTTAGACATAACTATGAAAAGCACACAAACTAAGCACACTAACGAGACCTGCAAGTCTTGAAATGACAAAATGACAGAAAGAAGAAATGACAAAACTTAAGAAATTACAAAACCTCTTCAAACACATTTTGAAGTTCTCTTAAATCAATGGAGCTCAAACATCCTACAGACTTGGCAGACTTCTGCCATTACTGCTTTATTGTCCTATATTTGCACTTTTTCTTTTATACCTTTTTTCACAGGAAGGGTTACTCCCTAGCCCTCTACTGCTATTTCTTTTCTTCTTTATTTACTTGTGATGTGACCTTTTTGTTCTCCTCATCCTTCATGCCACCATCAATGTAAACCAGGCTGGTAATCATTCTTGGTTTGAGCCCATCACCATACCCCGTCAATAAATTTGGCATAAATCACTGGCAATGTTACTCATCCTTTAAAGGAGTGCAAGAGAAGATAGTGTTTATATGAAACTAGGACTTCAACTCCCTACTTTGTTGTTGAGCTGAGGTTGGAGAGATGTTAGGGAAAGGCAAAATAATCAATTTGGACTGAACATCAATCTTCAGGATCAGATGATTTTTTTTAATTGCTAGTCAGAATCTCTTTTGTTGTGGGAGGATTGGAAAAAAATTGCTTTCATTAGAAATTTCTCAAGTGAAGTAATCTTCCCTATTTTTTACCATATAATTATTAATATTTGCCAATGATGCAAATGACCACTTAGAAATTGATGCTTCTGTAGGGAAAAATCGACTTGGTGTGCATCCAAGGTCTACAATATTTGGAGAGGATAAGGCCCTGAACAGAAGAGAGCATGAAGTTGAAGAAATAAACTGCAGGAATGTTTGATTTTTGGCTAGTGGATCACACAGAGCACTTAAAATTTTTACTGTTCAAGACAACTTTTCAAAACACCCATTTCTGTTATATTTTGGAGGTTTCTTTATGAGTTCTTTTGTTGTTTGCTTGTTTTCCCCAAACAGAAAACAATTTAAATGGTACTAGTGAAGTTCAGACATCCAACTTAAAAAAAAAAAAAACAACCCAACCGTTCAACTTTTGTAATGATCCTAATTTCTCTGTTTCCCTCATAATTGATAAATCAGACAGTAGGATAATGCTGCAATTTCCAGACACAAGCAGCTGAAAAATTTAATTTCTGAGTGGGAATGAGAAGTTGTTTCAAGAGAGACTGGCACTTCTAGAGTGTCTTTTCATTCAGTCCTCATGGCTTCACAGCAGCAGTTCTATTCTTCCAGGCTTCAAACTGAAAAACCACAGCCTTTAGGGAAATCTTTCATACACTGTTTCTAAAGCAGCCCAAGCAATCAGTTCCTGTAGTGCTGCACTCTATTAACCCCTTGTAGATATTTCAGGATAACAGAAAACTAAAAGGCAGAGATGGAGGGTAGCCAGGCAAACTAGTATGATCTCAGTAGATCAATTCTAAGTGAGGCTAAATTTAAAATATGCAATGCAGCATAGAGTTAAATATATAGAAACTAGTTCACAAAGCATGCTAAACACCATAAAGACACTAGTTCATATCCAGGAAAAGTTCTAATTTCTTACTGTGCAGTGTAAACATGCATTGAATTCCACAGAAGAAATATTGATCTTTGAACACATTTTCTGGCATAACCTTGACTACATGACTTCTTGCACATTTCTCTAGGAAGTATTTGCTTTTTTAAAATAGCTGTTCAAGGAAGATCCTTTGTCTGGCTTTTCTGTGACACCTAGACTAGATCTTTCCCAGTGTCCTAAAGACCATTCTTTCCTGAGCAGAAAGGAAAAGTATCCTTCAAAACGGAATTTTACTTTAGCCCTGTGTTTGGCCATTTTAATAGCTATGCCTGATTTATGGTAAAGGCCAAATTATGGCTGATTAATTGATTTTGGTGCATTTTATGCAGACTCATTATGACAACGAATGATAGTTGTCAAAATAAAACCTGGGCCATGATAACTCACTGTCATAATCTGCAGTCAAAACTCTTATTTTGTTATTTAGCATAAGTAAGTAGGGGTAAAGTTTTCGTAGTTTAAAATACATATTTGTCATCTTGTCTCAGTCAATTTTATTGCTCAAAAATATCCTTAACAACTTAATGTAGTTGTACTTTGAGCTAAGGATTGAACTTTGAACTCCAGAAATCCTTCCCAAGGTACACTATTCTATTTTATGGTATACTGACTGTATATCAATAAATAAGCCAACGCTAACCCCAAACGTTATGTCCTGTCATACGATTTTTCCACTAAGAGTGACCTACTTTCTCCCTTCTTCACTCCACAAATTCATTTAATCAGAGAATTAGAGTCCATTTTTGGGAAAGTCTCTTGCTTAAATAAAGGTCACCACTGAAATTTCAAATCAAGGTACTCAGGGCACCAGGGTGCATCCGTTCCCAGAGAACTCTAAGAACTGCCATCCCTCTTGGAAACCTCCTTCAGACTTCATTATATTTAAAGTGAAATTTTCCATATGTCTACTTGGGATCTTCCCTATTTTTATGTATATCTGCTGTCTCTCTTCCTGGAGGCACCTCTCTGCCTACAGGCACCTCTCTGCCTACAGGCATCTCTGTGAAGGTGTCATCTCCTTGGTCCCTTCTCCAGAGGCATTGGATTACTGTCAGGTGCTCTGAAGCTGTCTCTGCTCCAAGTCCTGGCTCCATAGCATCTCCTCTTTAGGGTGAGTGCTCCAGATCCACCATCCAGTGACCGTCCCTGAGCTCCTCGAAATTGCAAGCTTCATTGCCATGCTGAGAGACTGTAAACTGAATCTGGTAACTGCATAGGGACTAACAAATGTGGGCTGCAAAGGTGTATCATAATTTTCCTGAGTGTGTTGTTCATATAACCCAAGAAAAAGTTAGTTTTAGTTGTTATTCAGAAGCACTGCTGGCTGATATTTCCTTACTGAAGAGTTGCAGAGCTGCTGCCTGGCTGATGAGCCCCATGTCTGTATCATAGCAGGAGGCATGATTACTCCACCTCAAGTGCATGGTTTGGCATTTTTCCTTGGTGAATTTCATGGACTTCCTGTTTGTCTGTTCATCGTTTTCTGTCAGGTTCCTCTGAACGACCATCTTGCCTTCCAGTGTGTTAGCTGGTGCTCCTGGGTTGAAGTTATACATGAACCTGGTGAGTGTGTACTTTCTCAGCTTATTCACAGTGTGTTGAACAGCGTATATTTCAGGACAGACCCTTGAGGAGCATCACCTGTAACCACCCCCTACATGAAACATGAACCAGTAACTACTACAATGATCCAGCTAATTCTATCTCTACTTTTTGTCCCCACATGTACAACATGACATCCCAATCTAATAGAGATAGATTATATCCACCCGTTTTGTTTCCAGATTCTGTCATTTTATCATAATGTCGTACATGATACACCTTCAGCAGGCCACACTGACTTTGGCATCAAATTCTGGTTCTTCATGTGCTCAGAAATGTGCTACAAGAGGACTTGGTCCATTTTGCATCCAAGTGCAGACTGGTCTGCACTTCCCAGCATGATCCTTTTGGACTTTTTTGAATATGAATGTGACATTTTACTTCCTGCAGTTGATGCAGGTTGCCTAGAGCCTCCATGACCTTTCAAAGATAACACAGTCCAGACTTTCAAAGATGTTGTCTGTGCACCCTTATGTTGCGGGCCAAAGCTGGGCGTGTCCCAATTTCAGGAGCACTGAAATGAAACTCACACCACAGCTGTTTTGGAAAACTCCCTTTAATTCAAATATGACTCCAGTATTTATAGATATGTACAGAGGTCAAGAGATTGGCTACACAGGTCGCCAGCTCTTCAACCTGGATGGTGGACATCACCACCAATCATTTCTTCTCTCAGAGGAGAAGTATGTAAACATTCTAAGAATAGACATTGTTTTCATGAAGCTGCATGAGAAAGTTCTACAGAAAGACAAAAAGAAAGCTCAGGGCAACACCCTTAGACATAGACCGGCAGGTCCCATGAAACTTTATGGGTTGAGTTTCTTCAAGTGACCCATAAACAGGATCTTGTCCATTATTGATTATTATTTTTGAAACTTGCCTTTAGAAAAAAGACTTGGGAGACCTTGCTGGTAAAGGGAAAATGGGAAAGGAGTGTTGTGCTGTTAAAGAGCAAGACAACATAAAATACCAAAGTGCCTATCTCTAAGTAATAAATAAGAGAGCAGCCAACATTGATCTTTGAAGCACTGAGGGATGGAAGCTAATGTATCTTGGTAAGACATGATTCTCTTATTGGTTGTATAAGCTTGCAATCATGTGCAAAATTTCTGCATGGGGAATAAAACCCACTATTTTATCACCAATAATAAAAACACCATTTTCAGGGTTCCTGTGAGTTTTTTGAAGGATAGATGTTTCTCAGTGCAGTAATAGAAGAATGTTGGTTATTATTTTCTCTTTGCAAATTCATTTTGAAGTAATTTCATCTTGAATTCATAATTAAGGTGTACTTTGCTGATTGTGTATCCAGACAACAAAAGGAACACAACATTTCAGACTAGTTTGGAAATCAAAGGCCTCCTTAAAAAATAAGAGAATAAAAGAACCTGTATTGGATCACAGCAGGAGCCACACAATCCCAGTTCTGTCAGTTGCAGCCTAAGAAAATAAATCATTCACATACAGGAAACACCCTTTATGAAAGAAAGGAGATAATCGTGTGGGGTTTTTATGTTTTACAGTGTGGGACCACATATAAGACGGGCTAAGAACTCCTGAGATTAGAAAAGAAATCATATTGTTCTGTCATACTGATTAGCAATGCTTATGAAAATCAGCACAGAGACTGGGGAAAGTGATGACATTAGCATAGACATCTATCAAGTATATTAGGCTTAGATCTTTAAAGCTGCTTAAAGGACTTGGATATCACTTCTCAGTAGCATGTAGGTCTAACAATTAGGATTGAGCAAATCTAGGGGGAAAAGAGCTGCTTAAACAGCTTCTAAGATTTTGAAAACATAGAAACAGAATACATGGTCTAATTCTGAAAACACCAAAATAGGAGCAACTTTTCTCTTGTCAATAATCTCATTAACTCAGTGGGACTGCTGACATGAATATAATTACCTCATACATAAACAAGCGTTTTCAGGTTTCCATATATCATAGACAATACCTCTCAGCACACAAAAAAAAAAAAAAAAAANAAAAAAAAAAAATAAAAAAATTTAGAGTTTTTAATAATGAAATCTCATTACTTGCAAGTGTCTCTTTACAAATGTTTGACAGTAAGGTTACTGGCAGAACAAATACGGTGTCAACAGAACATTGCTTAGCTGTGTTTAGGAAATGGTGAAATACACACGTTGTGAATTAAGAAAAACAAATGAAGCACTTTTTTTTAAGCTATGAGTTTAGCACTTCAGTTATGTAAGTGCACTTTACGCTTGGGATGCAATTCAATTTGATGAAAGATTCTTTAAAATGAAAAGGTCTTCTGAATAAGAATACTCAGTGGGAAATAATGATCTAGCAAGTGTTTAGTTTTGGAGTCTTCCAAACATGAACAAATATCTAATTTTTTAAAGCTTTTTCTTTCAAAGAAATGTTGTCTGAACACTCCAACAGTGAAGACTTTTTTGGTCATATGAGAAAGGAAAATTTCTCAAGGTGAGATGATAAAAATATATTATCCAAATTCAGGCAGTAAAATGACATTTTGCATGATACAAAGAGGAAAAAAAAATTATCTTGTCAAATATCCAGCTGTAGCTGACTCTAAGCAGTCAAAAAGCAAGATGATTCTATTTGAAATTGTGTTTCCTTACAATTTATATTACAATTTAATCACTGGGGTTTCTAAACTGCATGTGTTTCTACCTACTTATCAAAAGGACTTAATCCACATACAGAGGGCACAGACCTTGAACTCTGTGAGCAACATACTTACATTTTCAGAAAGTAAACTCACAAACCTCAGGAGTAACAGAACATGATGCCTTATGGATGAGTCATGCTTTTATGAAGATCCGAAGCAAATGACTGTATACTAAAACTCTGGTGATTGTTATGTACTTTTACTCTCTTAGTTATGTACTCCAAACTGCGATGACTTCCAGCAATAATTATAAAAATTACTTCCCTGTCTGTGTTTGTCCAAGCTGCTGGGCAATTTGGGCAAAAATTCACAACATGACTACCTGTGCTTTTCATAGAAGTTAAAATAAAACTTCAATATATATGTGTTTGAATCTCATTCCTATAATCATAGTACCCATTATCTCCTCTGTCTTTTGTCTATTAACAACCATGAGTGAGAAGACAAACTCATTTTCTCAACCAAACCAACAGTTTTGGGATATATATACAAAATAGTACATGAAAGGAAGTGAAAACTAAGAAGTAATAATAATAATAATAATAATTNCACTTATGAAACACAGCATTTCTCTAGACTTGTCAATGTCTTTCCTTGGAAAGAAAGATTTTTCTTTCTTTCTTTTTAGGTATTGACACTTATGACAAAGCTTCAGCCAGTGGCCAGACTCTGGATCTGAAATGTCTGCTGGTTGATTGCGAGGAGGCAAGATACCCATAGACTGCCTAGTTTTTTACATCTTAAATTTTTCTATCACCCCTCTCACAATACTTCCTACATGATGATTTCTTAATAGAAGCAACTGTGGAGGAAACATTTTTACTGATAGTTTAACAGATTTGTAGTGGAGAGTAGCAGAACCAAAGATATGTTTCCATGTTATTTTGGTGGCATTATTTAAAGAAAACTCCAAGGACATTTGCAGCAAAAATTCTACTTGTACCAAAGAATTGAAATAACGGAAGTAACCAACGCCTAGAGCAATATAAATAGGTTTGCAGTATGAAATCTTTTTCAGGATTGAATGATGCTCAGCTCCACTGTATGACAAACATGTATAAAAAGATCATGTTGTTAAATATGGAAGACTTGCTGGTAAACATACTAATTCTTCATAACCTGGAACAACAGCAGCCTGTTCTCTTTTATGCTAAATGTGACTATTCTCTTTCATGTCTTTTCTACATGGAGGTTTGAAATCAAGCACAACAGTGAAGCTGACCTTTTCTTCAGCTTCTCCTGCTTTGCTGTAAAGTGAGTCTCAATGAATATCTTTGTTCATTTAGAGAGTGCTCTTAGACACATGGTATTGTCCTGTGCAGGGACAGGAATTGGATTTCTGTGATCCTTGTGGGTCTCTTTCACCTGAGGATACCCTAAGATTCTATGATTCTTTGTCACCTTCAGCTATAATGACTGCTAATTTTCCCCTTTGACTAGTGTTGAGGGAGAAAATACCTATTACGTGTAGCAATTAGACTTGCATAAGTAGAGGAAATACCACTAGTTGCTGATAATATTCTTCAGTTTGTCTCTTACAGGCCTCTCAGTAATTCATCAGTCTACCTGGAAACAAATGCAGCTGTACTGAGGAGCTGTGAAACAAAACAGTTTAACAAAATCACAAAAGTAGTGATATGGCTGAAGGCGTAATTGCTATTCACCAAATTCCACAGAGTTAGAATGGTGTAGCACTTACTGAAAAATGGAATTACATTAAAGAGAAACTAATTGCTTTGTTTTTACAGTGAATAGTGAACTTGCAAACTTTTGGGCTGGACTCTGTGAAGGGGAAAAAACCAAATGTCAAAAACTTGGGAAAAATTAGACAAATGGTGGGATTGAAATGCAAATACCAAAAGGAATAGACAAGAATGTACCTCTAATAAATTTTACCCAAAAGCATAAATGATGGAGGCCACATAACATAGAGACTGTTGAAGGTCATGTTGAAGAATCAATCATACATTTTACTAGGCAAAAAGATGAGAAGCTGCCATCATGTAAGTTGTACAAATGAGATACTTTAAGCTCAACTTTTGGTTCAAATACAAAAATTATGAAGCTCACAAACTCACCCACTTAAACATTCTTACCTTGAAATATATCATTCACACTCAGGAAATTTTATTAATATTTGTTTAATTAATGTTACTTTTCTTTTTATTTTAAATATCATTCCAGGTCCTTGACACAAAAGTCATAATTATAGGTTTGTTAGTGAGCCACCATCTTAAAGGGTTTTTATAAGAAATTAGAATTGTCAGGTCTTGTGTCATGTTTTTGGCTACGATCAAAATACTTTTAATTATTATGTGATGTTTTGTTTATTATCCTGCCTTCCTTGTTTTGTTCAGACATATAATTTCATATTGAGAGGGTTTTTTGTTTTTGTTTATGTCACTGTAATGTTGTGATCAAATCTCTGAAGAATAGAAATAAATGGATAATGTATGAGTTAATAGTCCATAGAAAAATGATATGAACTATGCTCTAATTTATTTATCTGGCCAATGAGAAATAAGCCTTAATGGTAAGATTGAATATTTTTTGAAACCATGCCAGTATTTATCAACTATTGCAGGACAAACAAGGGTCAAAACTTCTCTGCTAATTTCCCTCCCCTTTCCTGCACTTGCACATAGCTGCCTGTTATCAATCAAAATCTCTGCCTTGATGCATGCATTTCCTCATATGTGAAAAAGTCTGTATTTTTCAATGAAAGGGTTACCCTAATAATTCAACCTTGTGTATATACATATTTAGCATTCTCCACAAGTCTTTTCATTCAAAGTATATCTTAATTTGCAAAAATAAACAAATTTTCAGTCAAATGAGAACATTCTCTCAGTTAAGTGCCTTGTGCTCATTTGTATACTTCTATCCATTGCTGAAGAGATCATTCATACATTAATAAATAATTAAATAATCAAATAATTAATTAAATTATTAAATTTTGCAAGCAAAACTTCAATAAAATTAGGTAGCAAAAAGCTAGCAGTATATAGTCTCTGGAGAATACTTTCTTCTCCTTGGTCACAGGTCAGGTAAGTTTATTTAAAATGATCCATGCCATGGTCAGGAGCATGTATGTATCACAGTCTTAGAAGTGCACTGTTGTATATGATGCTCCATGATTCTGAAGTGCTATCTATATTTGCTCATTTACTTGAGCTTCTGTCTGCAATCAATCACTAAGCTAACAATGTCTATCAAAGGTCTTGAAAGGGGATAAAGATTACAAATTTGATGATGCCATGGTAGCAGGTGTTTGCATGCTTTCTCCCCTCCAGCGCACACCCTCTGCCATTCAAGTTTCACTGATAGGCAACATGATTTGTCCTAAGAACACAAGGTGGGAATTTCAGGAAGAACTGTCTCAATGCTCTCATTCCACCGACCTGTGAGTCATGATGATTGGGATTGACATTGTTACTTCAGCCTACAAAAGGATAAAAAATGCTGGAGACTGGGATAACTGGGCAAAATGTAAGCAGCTTCTAGATGGAGACTGTGGTTAAGATTGGTTACACAGAGAGAGAAAATCCTAAAGTAGCTTCATAGTTCCTTTGTTGTCTTGTAATTTACATTCTGAAATGCCAAAGACTGTAGACTTATACATATCTAGTGGAACCTGCCTAATATCATAACCCTTTAGAACTATTTGTATTATATACTGTATTGGCAATTAATCTAATTTTAATGGGAGACCAGTTATCATATCTTTGAACAAGTCCCACCTGGCTTTTTTAGGATAAATCATATTGCCCATCAGAGACAATTGCAAGGGAGAGAGTATGTGTACATGGCTGAAGACCTAACTATTTTCATTGCTTTCACAAGCTGGAAGGGAAAAACCACTGGAGGTCCTGTGGCATCCATTGAGTCATTAATTGTCAAGAACTGTAAAGCAGCTGAGCCAAAGTGGGTGTTTCTGAGGCACTAGGACTTTGAAAGCTAGCTTTGATGATTGCTTCTTATTCCATGGTTTCTGGTATGCCTAAGTACACAGCATGAGATTTATTTTCCCTCAGAAAACCATTTGAAGACATAAAAAAAATATTTTTTTATCAGTTGAATTTCTGTCACAAACTATTTCTACTCTGTTCTATCTTACCATAGAATTGGAAATATTTAAATGTTAAGTAGATGATAGTGAAATAAATTTTCAAAAACCAGTTTTGTCAAATATTTTTGAAAAAAAACAAGCCTTGTATTTTTAAAGTTCACGTTTGTTGTTAAACCAATAGTCATCTGGAACAAATTTCCCTGAGTTGCTAAAGACCACTAGAAAGTTATAAAACATTCGTTTACCAAAATTAAACATGACATTTTCAGATTAGATTTATCAGTACAGTGTAACAAACAACATTCATAGGTAAGTCTTTCTTGGTAGCTCATCTTTTCTAGTCTTCTAGGTATATCTTGCTATTTTCTTGATTCTCCTCGTTATTTATTTAAATATTAGGTCTGTGCCTGGTTGCAACATTCGTTGTTCTTTGCTCCTGGTGCTTATACCTTATGTTCTTTGTTTTGTGCCTTGATCTAATATAACCCTCTAGTTGTACCATAACATTATAAATATAGATAATATTTTTGCATTGTTTCTAAGGAAATGAGAACAAGCTCGTCATATTTCCACCTAGGTTATTATGACAAGTAATAAAGTACCCCAATGTGAAGCTTTTGCTTGAAACTTTAACTTTGAGACTTTTACTTGAAATCTAGTTTTCCTTTAGCACTCTCTTTTCTAATCACTAAATCTGTTCAGTGTCCAATAGGAGTTCATGAAGTGCTAAAGACTATTCTAGGGATTGAAGGAATTGATATAGCAATAATGTTTACAACTTCTGTCCTTCTGCCACAGTGTTCTGAGGAAAATCCATTTATTCAGTCCTTGAAATTTCTTACTAGGCAATTTCAAATTTATCAGCACTGCATGTGTAAGAATTCATTGTACAAGCTTTTACTTTTGGCCTCACACCACCTGATTACTGTTTATTTCACAAAACAGAACTGCTTAATTTCTCAAGTCCTAAAAGAACTTCGTCTGGAGGAGGTATGACTTACAGATTATAAATAAAATCAGCAAGAGAACAATATCTTCTCAGCTTATCCCAGAATGACACAATAAAAACTCCTGACAGATTAGAAAAAAAAGGATATGTAGAATTTCACAGAAGATGAGCTTAAAAATTACTAATATTTTGTTGAGTAAAACAGTTTGTGAATGAGTACATATAAAAAAAAACCCCTGAAAACAACCAAAAATAAAAGTTTATCTACAGAAAATGGACAGAATGAGTTGCTACTGCAGCCCATGGACATCAGGGGAGTGCAGACACAGTTATTTTATGTGCATTTTATGTGTGTTTTATGTATCTAATATATTAGCTTCAATAGTTAATAAAAACCGTGTTTGGAATAGCAGATACTACATTACACATAGTAACTTATTAAAGAAGCATGCTTTGTGATTCATTTCCACCACAGTGTAAAAACTGATTTCTATTGTCAGGTATTAAGACCGGAATAAATGACTGATTTTATCTTCTACTGACCTAGAAATCTCCTTGGTTGTTTCCTACTGTATGTTGTTTCTCCAAATAATCCTGCAAAATAGCACTTAATTGTAAAATATAATAAAACTCGAGCAAGTATGGCAGCCAACAAAACTGATATCTTTTTTCAGCATGCATATAGAATCTTAATAGAAAGAATTTTTTACATTTTGTGTTGGTTGTTGAAATAAAAGTAAAATAATATGCAAGTATCTCTTTAAATGTTTTTTACTAAACAACTATCATTTTTACAGAAACATTCCCCACTCCTCTCCAACCAACTAACCAACCAACCAACCAAAAACCAAAACCAAAACTCCAGACCTGGTGGAAATAAAATCTTGTTTTAACTGGCAGAACTTAAAGATTCATACATTTTTAGTTCAACAAGGACAAGGTGCATAAGCATGGGTGAATATTTAAGCAGAGATCTGGCTAATATTAGGCATAATTTTAGCTGATAACTAAGTGGACATACTACACAATGCATTATCAGTATTTTGCTATTTTCAGTGTGCTATGAGTATGGGCTGCTGACAAACAGGATGTCATAAAAACTGTACTCCCTTATACAGGGAGCCAAAAAACCATACAAATCTGAGGGCTGCACTGCACTAACTAAATCCAAAACAAAGAAGTATGCATCTTGTTTTGCACAACCTGGTTTTTGGAAGAGAGGTTGTGGGGGACACAGAGCTGGTTCCTATGAGAAGTTGCTGGAAGCTTCCACCATGTCCAGCAGAGCCAATCCCTGATGGCTCTGAAGATGGACACACTGCTGGCCAAAACTAGAGAGGTTGGTAATGATTCTGTGAAAACATATTTAAGGAGAAAATCGAAACAAAAGTGTGTCACAGTTTTTTTCCTTTTAGCCAGAAAAAAGGAGGAGGTGAGAACGTGAGGGAAACAACATGGAGACACCAAGGACAGTGGAGAAGGAGGGGCAGGAGGTGCTCCAGGCACCGATGCCTTTGCAGGCTGTTATGCAGTGCATGGTGAAGCAGCTGTGCCCCCACAGTCCATGGGGATTTACGGGGGATGCAGAGATCCACTCACAGACCATGGGGGAAGTGCCTGGAGGAGGCTGTGACCCAGTGGGAGCCCCAGTGGAGAGAAGAGGGCCCTGCTCCCAGGCTGGAGCAACCTGTCCTTGGAGGACTGTACCCCGTGGAAGAGTGACCTACATCACAGCAGTTCTGGGAGGACTCCTGCTTGTGAAATTGCAGCCATGCTGGACTGTTCCCCGTGGGAGGGACCCCACAGCGTAACAGGGGAAGGAAGCTCTTTTCTCCCAGAAGTGTGGAAGACCTCGGGCGATGAACTGACCAAAGCCCCATGCTCTGTCTGCCTGAGCTGTTGGGTGGAAGGAGGGGGGATTGGTGGAAGAAATTTGTTTTTAAGGTTTTATTTTACTTCTCACTATCCTACTCTGATTTTGTTAGTAACAATCTCATATTGTACCTCTAAGTGAGCCTGTTTTTCCCTTGGAGTGTTTTCTCCCAGTCCTTAGCTCATGAAGCCTTAGTTTAAATTTTTGCTCTCCTCTGTCCAGCTGTGGCAGGAGAGGGTGAGTGCGTGATTTCCATGGCTATCTGGTGTTGGGCCAGTGTCAAACCATGACTGCTTGTAAAGTGGAAAGATTGAAAAAGAAGGGCAAATGTATTTCCTCTTCCAAAATTTGAGATTTAAAATCTCTTCCTGGAATCTGCTATGCTTCTGCTCCTTAATTCTATACTGTCTGTTACTAAATTAAACATTTCAGGAGACTGTCATTTTGGACACTTGTGTCATACTGCTTCCAGACCACTGGAGCCAACTGTAAATAACTCATCGTATTATGTGTTCTCTAAAGAAAAGCTTTGTCAATATGTATTTCCTAGGCACAAAATCTTTCTCTCTCCACAAAATGAGCAGTACAAATAGGATGTTTTTATGACCATCCTTCACAGGACATGGGTAGGGAAAAAGATATTAACTAAAAATATTGAAAGAAGAATTGCAACGGAACAGAGAAGTGTTTTCTCCAAAGCTACAGTTGAGCAGCTTAGTAATATCAGTCTTCTTAGTTTTCTTGAAGGCAAATGATATGAGCGGCATTCATGGGAATTTTTCACACTACTTTTGTCACCTAGACATATGTCACAAGAACATATCTTGTTTCAAGTTTGGATCAGTCAAATTCCTCTGGAAGTGTGAACATTCATTTCTTCATAATTCAGAGGAACCCTGTTGTCCTGAACATGGGCCTATTACCTGGTGCAATAACAACCCACACCCAGGTGAGATATTTCTGTGTTTTATGGTAGTGTGAGCAAAGGAGGGAGCTGGGTGATAGCACACAAAATGCTGTTTCTCTGATCATTTACACTATTTATACATTTTAGCAAACAAAAGCATCAACACTCTTTGGTCACAGTTTCCACAGCTTTTTCATCAATTAGTGCTCAACCTCCTATTTGCTCATTATATGAGCAAATTTCGACCAGAGTGGAATACTTCCCATGCTAATTAGTTCTCAGGCATAGTTCTTCCCTCCTGCAGTTCTTCCCTCCCTCCTACTCTAACTCTGGGGTTTGTCTGGAGAATGTGGTCAATGAGTTGGTGGTTGTGATCTTCCACTCCTGGAATTACTTTTCTCCCAATTACTGCTCAGTCCTGATTTCACTGCTGGTGGCTCTCATCCAGACAGCCTCTTCATCTTGGTAGTCCTCCCTTGTCCTTGAAAAAAATGTTAGCCAAGTATACAACTCTCACACTGCAATTGCTTAATCATAATTGTCCAGCTACAGCTACTGATTAACAATGATAAAAAATATAATTCTAAGTTTGACTCAAGTCTTGAGGGGTTCATATCTTGAGGAGATCAATTCTACTGTGGCAGAAATTCTTGAAAATATTTAAGGTCTTAAAAAACCATAAAACTATATTTCTTCCTAAGAAAGACCATGCACAACGTGAGAGAATAGTGCAAGCTTCTATTTGCATTAAGATGCATCTCTTATCAAACTGCTTCCAGACTGGCATTTAAATTTTCACTATTATAAGATAGTCTATCAACAATATTTGTTTTGTCATGGCACAACTCCGCTGTCTGCTGAATTGCTGTTATTGATTTTAAATTAAAGAATAGAAGATTTCATGGTGAAAAATTGTCTTTGTTTATCTGCAGGTGTATTTTCTTTTAGATGATGCAAGGAAGTTTCCTAATACAAAAGTAAGAAAAAACTTTGAATACCAAATGAAGTTTGGAATATATTAATATACATTTTCATGATAGTGCTGTTATGATTGCATATTGATTCCAGAAAAAAGTGATCTTTTTAAGCTTTTACATAGTATGTCATTTCTACTTGTCATACACAAATATTTTATAGATATAGAATTTTTTAAAAATATGATTAATACTGATGCCATATGAGTTTCTCAACATCTTACTTGATTACTTCTAGTTGTACATTTCTCCTCTGTGTTTGATGCAATACAGATGGTACTGTAGCTTGTGCACATATTTCTATGTAGGTATATGCATACAGTCAAATTAATGAAGAACAGTCTTCTGTAGAGGAATATTCTAATTATACTTGTCATAGTTTGAAAATAACCACAACATTGGTTATATAAACAAGGTAGTTTAAACCCCATTCAGAAATCCCAGCACTATTCTGTTGATGTGACAACTATTCTTTTAGCTGCAGAAAAGCCTGACTGTTTTCTCCTTTTTCTTTGCTCAGAAAATAAATTCAAGGTCTTTCAGTCTTATACTGCTAAGAAAAGTAGGCTAATTACAAAATTTATAATGATTTTCAGCATCAGTTTTAAGTCTAACTTTATTTTTTGGTGTACAAAACACATTTGATTTTATCAGTAAAAAAATTGATATAGTTTGAATATGGAGAGAGCCTAATAGTGACATAAATCAATATAACCCAATATAAGTCAACAACATAAATTTTACGCAAAGGAAGATTTAACCTGAAGAGTCAATCTCTTCCCCACAAAAGTGTCACTGTTTCTTTTCTGACCACAGCAACCATGTCATTCTGACCTTTAAAAAATTCTGAATGCTATGAAAACTATCCTTTATAGAAGTAATCAGCTCATGAAAATATTCCATTTTATATGTCTGACAGATGGCCTTACATTATAAGTGGAAAAGAAAAAAATGCCTCAAAACTATCAGTTTGATTTTTATCTTAATTTAGTTGTCAGTACAGACTACAGGATAATATTGTTGGTTCTTTTTCTGTCTGTTTAAAAGCAAATGATGTGCTGCCTGTCTTTTTACTCTTAAAAAAAATCTAAAAACAAAGCCTGTGTTAATTTTGATCGTTTTATGCTAGAAGAGTATTATTTTTTTCAAAAATGTTTGAGAAAACATAGGTTTAAAATCTGTGATACTAGGTTAGGTTGTCATTTTTTATACAATAATGTTCTGATGAAAAGCTGTTTTTTTAAAAAAATAATGTACCGTAGTCTCTTTCTACAATATATCTGTATGGTATGAGTGTTTTCTAGTGTACCACTGGATAACTGTAATCCCCAGAAATCCATGCATTTTACTTTAAAATAGTCTTGCAGGTGTCCAAAAATTTGCTCATTTTTGGCTGTCTCTGTAACTACATATTTTAAATGAGCAAGTTTTCCTTGCTACACTGAAAGCGTTGTGCTCTGGTCAACGGTATTTGAAGACAACCCCCAGGGCCTCAGGAAAATGAACCTCAGTCACCACAAAACACTGCAGTGTGAAGGCATAAAGCAAATTTTGATATTTTAGTGAATGGATTGATCATTGTCTAACTAATAACTGAATAAATATGAACATTCAAGAGACTCCTGGACTTGCAGTAAGGAATATAATGCCTTTGCCAATTTTCCCTCTCCTGAGATATCTGTAGTGTCATGTAGAGATATCCATTTCCATTATATACTTAATTAAGACAGCTACCCAAATCTAGACACTGGCATAGATTTATTCTTTCTGGCTCTCAATCTGTTATATCTATTATTCTTGCAAAATTGATGATAATGCTCAGTAGTAGGAGATGAACAAGGCACTTTAGATATAAACCCACTAAACCCTCTCTTTTCTCTCTTTGTATCCTGTTGTACCCATTGAAACAATAGTGCCTTTGCCTCAAGAAAAAGCAAAAGGAAAACTTTCACCTGATCACTCACACTTCCTAACTGCAGTAAAAGAAAAAGCTTTTAGAAAAAAGTCTCTAAAATTGAACTGGGAATTCCTTGTCTGCCAGAGATGAAAAAGCTTTTTAGTAACTTGAAGAAGCAAATATAATTTGCTTACCTTTTATAGGTTAGGGAAGCAAGGTTTTATTTACATAATACTTCATTTCCACTTGTCATACACAAAAATCAGGAAATCAGGACTGCGTTCCTTCCTTTTTTCAGTAGTTTTCAATCTTTTAAGTCTTTGCTACTTTACATGATCATTTACAGCTGAGCAAAGCACATGTGAGCTCTGCTGCTCTAATTTGCTATTTTCTATTCCAAGTCCTCTCTTCAAGAGCAAATTACATATGAATATATAACCATAGAAAAAGCACTAGATTTCCACATTGGAAAAAATGTAATACACACAGTGAGGTAGTCTCTGCAGTCTTTAAGGGCCATTTACAGCTCATGCCTTTAAGGTCCACTTGTAAATGTGTGAGAGGTTCTTGAATTTTAGGACTAGTAAGGGACATTGAATTCTTACCAGAACATACAGAGCCAACACTCTAATCTAATCTAATCTAATCTAATCTAATCTANGAATCTGAAGGAGAATTCTTCAAGTACTTCAACAGGCTTTGGCTGCAACACTCTTATAGTTTCTTTATACCATCTATTAATATTTATCTACTTCTAAAATAGCTAACATCTACTCCAACATTTTGCTTCCTCTTTGCCATCATTTTACAGGATTAAAATTTCATAAATTCCACTAAATCTCAAGCTAATATTTTCCTATGTCATTGTCACATGACAATAACACTTACAGTTAAACAAAATTTTAGACCTACATGGAGGACATGTTTGCCTACACATCTAAGATCTCTTTAGAAAGTTCATAATCACTGCAATATCTTGGAAGATAAGGCCTGGTGTTGTAAACTGTTTAATCCTTGCACTTGAAAATTTTGTGCATATGCCTGCTAGTTACAGAGGGGTTTTACATGGTTAATGTCTATCTTATGTCTCAATTACTATGTTTCCTGTATTTTTCTTCTGTCTTCCCATGTCTCATGCAATGAAAATGATACACATTTTGGTTTCCTCTGAGAACAGCCAGAAAAAATATTCTGAAGAGTAATGAAGATAGTATATTACAGCAGCTCCTGCTAGCACTTTCCTAGCCAAGGAATATTGGCAGATGTAAAGAAAGGAATATCAGAAGGGTATGCTTACACACTTGTTTTGGTTGCTCTTAGAGAAAGACATATCAACAGAGGAGTGAGGCGTTAATGTGATACAGTTAAGACTGTGTCACTTTTTATCAACAGTGACGTGTCCTTCTAGAATCCATTATATCTATTGTTATATGCTGAAAAGATTGGGATAGGCATTCATAGAATCGAAGGATAGAGAATGGTTGAGGATGGAAGGGACTATCTAGTCCAGTGTCCCTGCTAGAGCAGGGACACCCAGACCCATATCCAGATGGCTTTTGAATATTTTCAGGCATGGAGACTCCATAGCCTCTGTGAAAAAACTGTGCCAATACTCAGTCATCTTTACATTGTAAAGTTCTCCTTCATATTCTGAAACAACTTCCTGTGTTTCAGGACCATTATGCCTCTTGGGTTTGATCACAGCAAAAGCTAAGGAATTTTATAAAGTAAACTTTCAGATGTAGAATTATCTTTGTTCATTCCCTTGCTACCTTTTACTTTCTCTCAATTGTAGAATGAATATAGGAAAAGTTTGCTGTGTGGAAAAAAGCTATAGATGAAGCACTTTAGTGATAAATTCATTTTCATTTTTAGATTGTCTGGGTTTGACATGTAGCAGTGTCATCAATGCAAGTTTCATATTAGATCAGATTGTAGAAGAAATAAAAAATAAAATAGGCCTAGAACATTCTATTGATGATATTATGTAGCAATCCACTTGGGGGAGATGATGAATTGCTCATATGACAGTGCTGTGTAATATTGTAAGTATTAATTAAGAGAAAGCAATTTGCTTGTAGCATGGGTTGCAAAAGAAAATACCTTCCAAACCTGTATTTCTGTGACCTTTCTGTGGTGCACCTACATGAGCGTATACTACAAATGAAAATGAAGAAAATACAATCCTTGGGACTTTTTTTGAAATCCATTTGAGATACAAAGTGGGAAAAGCTCAGCTCATGAAAAGTTTCCTTGACTGGATAGTACCACTGGTATTTGCCATGATGCAATTACTTAAGTGGCTGTCCATCTACAGCTTTTAGAATAGTAAAATTCCCAGTGGTCAGATACACAATATATGGTATTTTTTGATCAACTTCAGAGATAGTGTGTCAGTATATTGTAAGTAATGTTTCAAGCAGCCTTGCCTTTTCATAGTTGTATCAGTAAAGACCTTATTTCAGTAGAAACACTAAACTGAAAATGCTTAGCCAGCAATATGGCTGAAATTTTAATTCTTCTGTTGTTAGAATGACAGGTGTCAATACATAGTCTCTAGCAGTCCATATTTTTCAAAGTTCTGGAAAATTGTTATTATGACAGTGATGAACCAGATTTTCCCTTCACTGTGAAAACTGCAAGTGGCTTTGAAGGGGCTAAGGAAATGTAAACAGTGGTGCTTTAGAAACAGATATTTGAAACTACCCTGAAATCTTATGAAACAAGTTATTTCTGTGCCTCTGCAAGAAATGTCATTAGAGGCACATGGCAAAATGCTAAGGCATCTTAAATAAGGAAGAAAGAGCCCTGAGTTTCAAATTCAAGCTCCACCATATATTGTTTTAATCTTATGTAAGAAGTCTGCTCCTATAATTTAAATTGACATCAAAACACCTGAGTCCAGCATTTTGAATTTACATCCAAATAGTAGAAAAAGTCACAGTAGGGGGTGCGTCACTGATATTAGATTCAGGCTTACTCTCTTGAGGAGGCTAAAATTTTAAAACTGCTATGATCAGATTTGCTTTTCCTGATTTACTCTAGCAATATACTTGCTACAAATGTTTGCTCATTTGAAGAAAGTGTAAACGACAGACAGGCATTTGTGTCACCAAACCATCTGAGTTGTTGCTAACTCTGGGTTGAAGTAATGCATTTCCTAGTAGTATAATGGTAAAAATACTAAGTCCATCAAAAGGGAAGGGGAGGGGAGGGGAGGGGAGGAATAGGGCAGAGAGGAAACAAGACAGATATTCAAAGAGAGAACAGAATTAAGTGAGTGACATTAGCAACCTATCTGGACACCTGAGTTCAGAGTAGTTTGAGATTTTGAATACATTATACAT